>JARHVA010008058.1:317500-327500 GCA_037957365.1 Torreya grandis | reverse complement strand
ATTAATGTAGTGATGTTTGAATAATATTATTTTACTAGATAATGTACAAAAATGGGTTTTAATGGATCCCATAACCTCTACATGGATGTTAAAGATAGATGGATAACCACCCACTGAGTTAAACTAATACTGTCTACCCATTTGAGAGACAACAAAAATCCCCACAAAACTTCTTTAGAACTAGTAAAAAACCTAACCTAAATAAACAATGCACCAAAATGAAAAAGTATAAAGAGATCCTACCAATCTTCTAGGTCCTACTAGATGGTAAAATTGAGCTTGATGTATTTATTGTTGACATTTATTTACACATTTATTTTAACATTTTTTTTCATTTTTCCCCTAGTACTTTTACGTTTCCCCTTAGCTACAAGAGGATTTTTAGGTTCCTTATTACGATCTTTCATCTTTTCTCTCTTCCTACTCAATTCAGCCTCTTTATTCTTCTTTTGGACATCCTCTTATTGTTTGTCTTTCATGTTATTCTTTGAGCACCATATTGAGTTCTGGGTTAAGCATGTTCACCATATTCTTCTAGACTTGTTGGCCCATTTCCCACAATAGATCTAGTTGGGATCCCTTATCTTAATACCTTGATATTCTTTTTAATGTTTTTTATTTACTTCTACATCTCTTTTAGCATACCCTAAAATATTTTTTTACTTATGCTTCAATTTTAGGCTTGGTCCCTCCTCCTCAATATGTCCCTTCCATTGTGCATTCCCATTTTTTTCCTTATATTTCAATTGGGCCTCATTTGTCCCAACCTCTCTCAGCTCAAACCATATTGGGTATTCATTATCTTTTGAAATGATAATTATTGAGACCAGGTGATCATTATTTAGCTATGAGAGGGTTATTTATTATATATTGTCTATTTTGATATCCTCCTTCTCATCCAACATAATATAGTTCCTTTTGATTATAGGTGAGGCCTTATCCTTTTTGTTGTGAGAAGAATGGACCAAAAAACACTTTGAGTCCTTTGAACCCTTCATGAAATCATTTTTTTTAGTCCTGGTCCCATTCATCTTAAAACCCTTTGGGTTGACATCCTCTTCACCCACCACCATGTTACCTATTATTAAATTATCATTTATCACCAAAAACATAATTAAGTCCCAATGGATGATGACATATACAATGTCATGATGGTAAGGCTCCACCAAACATTCAATAGACATCAATAGATAAAATAGTCTATTGAGGACATAATTTTTTTTTAAATGATTGAGAAGGAAATGATGAGAATGCATGACGATCTTTTTTCTCCTCAAGCATAAAATATCTCATAATTCTAAGACACACTTATGACCAAGGGAAGGTCTAGTCTCCCTTAGGGATCCATTTTTGACCTTTTTAATAGGATCCTCATCTTTATATAAAGTTTTTTTAACTTGGCCATGTGTTTCTTGTCTTTAAAATACCTAACATGATTAAGAGACATACATGTTGCTAGAATGATACTCTCCTCTAAAACATTGATAACTAACCCACTCATATTGACCACCCTATCCCTCCATATTCTTGTAAAGTCCACATAAATCTTGGGTTCAAGCCCTAAGATTTATTTTCTATACATCGTAAGACCACCATTACATAAAATTTACTATATTAGCTTACTCTAAACATATGTGCATGACATGGGTTCAGTCATATCTAGTTTTCCCTCCATATTCTTAGCTCTATGGATTATAATGGTGTGGGATATGATAAAATCACTATTTAAGGTAGTCTTAAAAACTTTCATATTATCATTAATTTTATGTCCATAAAATGCATTAGCAATGATTTTTATATTCCCAACTAGCAACCTTTTTTCCCACATAGGTGGATCATAATTTAAGTTGGATTTTTAATGTGACACTCATTATTATTTAAAATTTCCAATGAGTTTGGGTAAACCATCACTACAAAAAAAATCAAGGTCATTTAAAATCTCCCTATTAATTTTGGGCACCCTTCACTTCTTCCCCAAACATAATAGTTAATTGAGATGGGAGATAATCTTTTGAAAAATAAATACTCCCCACCCCTAAGTTGTCTATTATGTTAGTGCACTTATTACCTTCCCTATAAACATGAATGATATAAATATTTTGAAAGTACTTAAGGAAAGTTATTGCATTTTTTATTTCCTTTAGAATTGTTCAAGATGGTTAGGAGTGACCTATGATGTACCTTATGATGTTTAGGTAGTCCCATTCAATAATATTTTTTTGAAACTTAAGTTTAGTAGCTAAATCAACCCCACATAAGGTTATACAAGCCACAACCACATGATTTTATTATTTTCATATCTCTATTACATAATCTACCTCTATGATGCCTTTATAATTTATAATAACCTCCCCCTAAGATGGGCCAAGGTTCACCTTTTCCACCTGATCAAATTTGAGTTCGATACACCCCTTCAAGGGTTTAAAATTACTAAATTAACTCTTATATTTCTTTCTATATATGTCTCACTAGGCCTTAGTAAAATAAAAGCCACAAAGGGAGAGAATATACTAGATATTTGACCAATGTGAATAGCTTAAGATTATTTCTTTTGTTTATCTTTTTTCTAAAGTAATATTTACTTTATTAATTTTTTGATATGTACTTTCTTGTATGCTTTTTTTGTATCCATTATTTTTTGCCTTAATATTTAACTAGAAGCTTAATAGGAGCCCTATTTTCAAAATTTATCTCTCTAACATGTATTAAAACCACCATGTGAATATAATGAAATAACATTTAACCCTATCTAATTTTGCTTCCGATTATCTTAACCATGATCTTCAAAGTATTCCATTAAATTTTATAATAGTAGACTTCACATAAAATAGTGTCTCCACAATTTTAGTCCTAAGAGAAACTAGTATATTAATATGCCCTAGTGCATCCTCGTGATTTTTCATATGGTATTATTTTTTCTTATTTTATCTCAATTCCTTTACAAAACAAAGTATTCATAAAATGCATTATAATATGCCAAAAAATAATGTACTTTCTATGTTCACATTCTTTAAGCACATGAATGGACATTAGTTATTTTTTAATAATGTTTTGGGATACATAATTATTTGTATAATGTGAAATATAATATAGAGAAGCTAGCCTTGTGGGAATATTATTATATTTTTAAAATATAATAACATCCCTATTCGTAAGTTTTTCAATTTTAATTTGTGATGTATAAGAATTGATATGTCTATTCCCATTGATGTTATCATAGTTACAAAATCACTCATTCCCCATTAATGTTTGGTGTGATCACCTAGAAGTGGTATTTGGATGATAAGGGTGTTGTTTGAGTTAGAATTTTCCTAGATTTTCCCTAAACCTATCCTAGATCATTTACTACACTTTTCAATTCATTGTCCAAACCGCATACAACTAAAATTAGTTTAAACATAGTCCCATAACAACAATCCTAGATCCCAACCTAGTTTGCCTAACAGTCCACTAGGTGGAAATTAGGGAATCATTTGGGATACTACATATATATGATGTTAGTGTCCCCAACTGGGTGCTATTATCCTTTTCCCTAAATCTCATATAGGGATACTTTTCCAAATGTATGTCCCTCATAAGGTTGGCATAAGTACATTTTATTATTTGTCTAATCTATAGATCTCTATAAATACAAGTCTATTTGACCTTTATTCACTAGATGGGAAATAAATGCAAAATCCTATCCAAAAAAATAAATAAGTTGAGAAAAATTAAGGTATTTCATCCCTAATCTACCCTACTTATGCATACTACCATCTAGATTATTGCTAAGCCCATATTTTAAATATTTCAAAGCTTAATAAATTTAAAGGCATCTAATTCCACTCTCATTATAGAATTCACTTGTACTTGCACCAAGCACTAAGTGGGAGAACTACATCAGGCTTGATCCCTCCCCAGAGTATTCTTTTGTAGGAAACTCTCTTCACAATGGGGTGCTGAACATGTCTAGCCTATCTTAGAGCTATATATTTTGTGTGAATAAGAATAAGATTCAGAAAAATAGGTGTAAATGCTCCCAAAAAATAAGAACAATATTACAAAGAGGACATTAGTGCTAATTTGAGGACACTAAAACATTATGGAGATATTGTCCAAGTGGAGATCTACTATCTAGTGAGTAAATAGATATTAGGACCCTATTGATGGCACTAAAATTTGTCTAGAACCTAGTTTTTAGAAACCAGATCATCTGTGTCAGTCACTTTCTAGATAAGTCTCTATTTAAGCATATTTATTACTATTTTTGGAAATACAAAAGAAGTCAAAATCCATAATAAATTAATGATCAATTATTGCATAATATTTACTTAATTTAGATGCCTTATTCTTTAATCTTATGTAATTACATATGTAAAACTCAAAAGTTTAAATCACTTAGTGAACCTGACTTTTTTCAGATATTACTTCTAACCCTAGCTTGTACTTATTCTATTTTTTGTGCCATAAATTAGGGATGCATACTTTTTATTTTATACTTTATTAGACAACCTATCTAAATTAAATCAATTTTATATTAGGGTCTAAGTTTACTACATATAATTTAATTTGTTATAAAACAACCTTATATAAAAAAAAGCCTAACCCTAGATGCTCTTAGGGTTTGTATCTTTTTTTCTTATTTTCATTAGTTGATATTAGTTTTTTTGAATTCATGTTTTATATTTTATTATATCTATTTAAATTTTTTCATATGCCATCTAAAAAATCTCTCTCTCTCTCTTCCATTTATAAGAAGTGATATATTACGTGGTAATCCTATGGAGCATATTCAGACTCCTTTTACTCAAGCCTATAACATGGACAAGAAACCTATTATAACTCTATCTATGGATCCTTCATACCTTAATTATGTGGATTTCAATGACAATGCATTTGAATGTGAATAATACAACCAAGAACAAGATGAGGTACACATTGATAATTGGGACACTCTCCCTCCACTTAAAATTAATGACATAATTATGAATAAAGATGAGGTATTACAAGGATTTAGAGAGAGAATTTGGTAACAACCACTTGATAATACATAGATCTTATAGGCCATATTAGAAATCACTAATAAAACAAATAGTGGTCAATCTTCAACTCCCCTAGTTAAGGATGAGCCCAAAATATGGCTCATTATTAATATGGTGTTTCCTTCATTTCATCTCTTTAAGGATATAATATTATGTAAATATTAGAATTTTAGATAAATTTAATATGGAAAATAGATACTTTATCTCATTTATATTAAACCAAAGTTTGAGTCACTATTTTGTCATTAATTTCTAACAAGCAACATGTTTTAGAGTTTGAGTTTTGAAGAATATACAAGAAATATAATAGAAGTAGTATTTTTTACAAACTCTAGTTTTCATCCTAGTTTTGTGAAGCTATAAACTCACTCTATCCATATCTAAGGACTCACTCAATCCACATCTACAAACTTGGGTAGAGGCTATGTGTGTAGACTAAAGGATGATTCAAAGTGGAAAGTAGCAAAGAAGTCTCCATCATCATCAACATATTGAAGATAGTATAAATTTATTTACAAACTTTTCAAGACCACATCTATGGACTCTGTAGATCTATTTCTATTGACTCTATAGGTCCAAAATCTAAGAATTAGGTGAGTTTACAACTAGTAAAAAAGAGGAAGATTACTCCAGATGGAATGAAATCAAAGAAATACTTGCTTCCTATTTTCAAGGATTAAATATTAATATATTTTTTATATATTTGGACATTAAGACTATTATAGGGATAATACAAATTTTTCATCAAGACAAATAGATTTTTTAAGATCTTGATCAATCTAAATCTCCTAGCTTAGGGATAAATGGATTGACTAAGTAGTTTAATTTTTATGCATACTATTTATAGTTTAATTATATTAGCATAAATATGTAAATATTTTGTCTTAGAAAAGATGATGAATATAGTTATTACACTCAAAATTTTAGATATATTTTAAATGTTTTAGCTTTTCATGGATTAATACAATATCATTCCATCTTCTAGTACTGAGTAGATTTCATTTCTGACTCTAAGAAGAGAAAGGGCCCACTTTCTTTGGAACCAGTAACTTGTGTATGGTATTTATGTCTATATTAGTTAATTTCATGATACTAGATAATTTGAATATTTCACATACATAAATGAGGGAGTAATTTATAAGAAGTAGATTTAAGATTTACATTTCACTAGTTATTTTCTTTTAGATCAAGTGTGCTATAGCATATTATTTATTGTTAAATAGTCAATCTGAGTGTTTACATTTTCAATAAGGTGTGAATTATATTAAGTTTGTTTGATTTGAAGTAGAAGGATTGAAGGTGTGAATTATATTAAGTGTGTTTTGATTTAAACTAAAAAGATTGTATTAGTTTAGATTAATAATTAATTTATTATTTTATCAAGTGTGAAAAAACTAGTGTAGAAGAATCCTTTAATTGGTAAGAGTTATATTAAGGTTAACACCCCCCCCCCAAAGACCAATTTATAGATCTACAACCAAAAACATTATTATAGATAACTTTAGACACTGGCCCTAGTTAGATAGACATCAATCTAATAGATTGGTTAAATGAAGAGTTAAATGACACTCATCATTTTTAGTGCCATTGTCAAGGGATTTTTAGGTGTTAGTAAGATAAATATTATAGATATATAGTATAAAAAACAAATTACAAAATCATAAAAAGAGCAATCAATTTATGTTCCAACCTAGAGATTCTAAAGGATGATTTGTTCTTAAAGTCTCTCCAAAAACCAAAATATGAAGTCCTTAAACATCTTTAATTGAGATTCCTACTCTTGAAATTAGAGAAGGAAGTCCTTCACCATCTTTATCTGAGAGCCTTGAACAAGCTATTGAATTTCATCTTCAAGATTCTCCTAAAATCTTATTAAGGACTAGAACTTTACCACAACCAAGTCCTATAGGATGAATTCATCCATAACATACACTCACAAGAAGATATTTTATTGATGCTATAAAATATTTAGAAGAATCATTTGAATGATTTATATTTGAAGAAAGTTTTGAATAATTTTAATAACACTTAACTAGTTACACAAATATTCATTGGGAAACTAATCCTAGTATTGAAGAGTCATTAGAAGAAGAAGAACACATGGATAAATAATAAAACCAATAGGTTGCACAACCAGAAAGGACTTTTTATGTTCCCATTGTTTCATATCCTAATGATCAAATTGCCATGAAAAACATTTCTCCTACTAATTTTCCAAATTTTTTGGGAAGATTCATAGAAGACCCTAACCAGTTTCTATTTTAATTTAAGGTACTTTGTCAAACTTATGACCATACCGTAGATAATCAAAAACTAAAATTATCTCGATCTACACTCAAAAATGAAACCATGAGATGGTTCAAGGGATTTATAGGCAAATCTATTCATACATGGGAAGACATGGAAACTAAATTCCTAAATAAGTATTAGGATTATTATAGGGTAAGAGAAAGGAAGGAGGATTTCTTTAAAATCAAATAAAATGAAGATGAGTCTTTGGAAGACTATTTGGATAGATTTCAATTTATTCCTAAATGGATTAGTTACACACTTATTGAGGAAGTTATAAAACTTTTTTTATACAAAGGATTAGATGAATAAATCAATGATGCATTAAATCTAATGGGAGAAGGAGACATAAACAAACTAGGCTTTCATTAGATTTTAGAACTTTGTACTAATTACACCTAGATAAAACTAATAATGAGGAAATAAAGATTATGAAAATCCAATGAGATGCGAAAATTAATGGAAGAATTTGCTAATGTAAAAATATACATTTTGGACACACTAAACACTACATTAGATGGCCTTCAGGCTAAAGCCAATGCAATAGAACCATCAACAATATACTTTCCTAAGTGTAGGTTGAAACATTACCTTAGAGACTATCCTTTGGATAAAATGAACATTTCATCTTATGGAATATATGAAGGAAAATACCATGACATAGATCATTACACCTATCTGACTACTTTGAAAACTCAAATGAAATCAAATGTTCAACCCATTGAAGAGATAAACTATATTCAAAGGAAAAATTTATTTCCACAAAAATACATCTAGGGATAGTTTGGTTCACTTAATACTACTAATATTTGGATAACATCATGGAATGTTCTAGTTCTTCCACCTATGTGTGGATAAATTTAGATGCCATCATTTTAAATACCATGGCTAGGACAAGAATGGGTATAAACTCAACCAAAGATGTTTCCACAACATTCATGGGTGCCCCAATAATAGTCACACCCACAATGGAATCCCAATCCATAATATAACCAATCAATAATACCACCACAAAAACAAACTATAATGCCACCCCTTATTGTCCAACATCCCAACCAAGTTAATGAGCCCTTAGTGCCTGCACAACCAATGGCCAATCTAAAGAACAAGTAGTCAACACTATTTATGTCAATGAATAAGGAGATATAATGAATGTAGAAGCAATTGATTTCTATGATATTTAGTAAAGATTAGAAATAAATTTAAAGGAACCACCAATTCTCATTTTTGAAGTACCAAATAATAAAGAAACAAAATAGTCTCAACCAAATAACAAAGAAATTGAAAGTAATGCAAACTCTAATAAACATAATGGAAATATTATTATACTAGTATTTCCTTTCCCTAAGAGATTAAAATAAACTGGGGCCATAGAAGAATTGGATTTGATTCATGAGTTACAAAAGATGAGTATTGAGGTACCCCTACTACAAGCTATTAAGGATATTCCTAAATTGAATAATATCATTAAGAATTTTTGTGTCAAAACACCTAGAAGGAATAGATAATATCCAAAAACCATACATGTTGATTACAATCTTACTAATTTATTATAAGGAAAAGTATTAATACCCAAGTATGTAGAACTAAGTTATATAGTTATAACAGTCACAATAGGAGGAAAGGAAATTTTGAACGTTCTAATGGATTTAGGAGTAGAAATTAATGTCATGACAAATGATACACTCCAAACATTATCTCTCATGGTAATGCAACCTACCTCTACCATCCTTCACATGGAAAATTAATGTGTGACCAAACCACAATGAATTATAGAAATGTTGGAGTGCTTATTGAGTCTTGGCAATATCCAATTGATTTTATGGTGCTGTAACCCAAAACAAAGAATTTAGGATATCCTCTAATCTGAAGAAGACTGTGGCTAGCTACTGTGATAGAAATAATTGATTTCAGGTTAGGAGACATGATCATTTCTAATGGTTTAAAATCTAAATGCATTTCCTTGTACCCTCTTACAAAACCATTAGTGAAACACATAGAAAAACTTTAGGTAGACAAGTTAGATAATGTAACAAATGACCTTTCATCTTTGGCCATGATTATAATTAAAAAGTATTTAAAATAGTTAATTTAAGAAATAAATTTAGATTATGAATAACATGACCATTTAATAGTAATGTCTTCCAGTCCAAAATCTATGGACTATGCCAGACTAGAGTCTATAGTTTGTGCCAAACTAGAATCTATAGATTAGGCCAGTTTGTAATATATGGACTTGTAGACTTTTTTGGGACATCTTATCTCAATAATTATACTATTTTTTCATCATATATTGATAGGATAATTCAATAAAGTGTATGAAATTGGGTATAAAAATAATAGACACATTTCTTGAGTGCATTCCATTGCCCATTAGCAAGAGCTATTCCTTCTGGAGACAAATTTGTCAAATTTGTAACTACATTCCATAAACTACTTCTCATCCATTCCCTTTGAATTAATTTATGAGTGAATATAATTAGGTGGAATCTAATCATCTAGACACTAATCCTCTCATGGCGTTACTTGGAATTTTTTTAAATATCAATAGTTGGTTAACAAATGAGGAGGAGGTTCAAATTTTTAAATTCTTAGAAAAACACACCAAGGATTTTGCTTGGGATTACACTAACATGAATGATATTAAACCAAGTGTATGCACACATTACATCTACATAGAGTTAGTAAAA
>JARHVA010008058.1:142500-312500 GCA_037957365.1 Torreya grandis | reverse complement strand
GTAAACTTATTAAACCATGGTATTCCATAGAATTATGGGTAATAAAATATATAACTTGTGAGGGACAATGTAGTCTTTTGGGAGGGGAAGCCATAAAAATTTTGATCCATCTCAAATATGGGAGGAAAAATCCTCAATTCAAAATTAATCTTCCATATTCATGACTAGAACCCCTAATTTGCCTCTTAGACACCATGGATTCATCCATCTCATCATTAATCATCATTTTCTTCAACAAGGGAAACAATTTTGAAAAGCATTTAAGAATAGGGTAACAAGACAACTTTCAGCTCCATTTCCATAGGATGAAGTTCGAACATCAAGTGCCACTAAATCATAAAGGTATTCAATTGTAGCTACCACACCAATTAAGAAAACAAGTTCAAAGGGAAAACAAAAGTAGTTTATAACTTCAAAGGAATCTCTTCCTTCTTTTATATAGATTACAAGATCCCAAAATATTCAAACCCTCTTTATTACAAAGCCTCCATAAGAACCTCAAGCACCTATAGCGAAACTAGTCCTCTTATTAGGGATAAGAAAATTACAAAAATAGTTTGCTTCACCAGGACTTGACAAGGCTAAAGGTTTGATTGATAAAATACAAGAAAGATCAAGTGTGACCCATATAACTAAGAGAAGAAGAATAAAATTGATTCTTTTGGATGAAAATAAACAATAATTAGTTGATACTTTGGATAGCATTAAACATATATCTCAACCTTTAGAATAATAGATCATTTAATAAAAATAAATTCCTAAAGTAGTTTCTATAGAAGAACATGTTGAAAGCCCTGCCATATAACCATAAGAGGAATCATAAAGCTCTCCATTCAAAACAAGGGAACTAGAACCTAAGCAAGGTAACACAAGAGAAGAATAAAATGCTCAAATTGAAATTCCAATAGGCAAAGGTAGAGATCCATGTAAATTTAAATAAGGAGAATCATCTATTTATAAGGATCATGTTATATAGTTAACCATGGAACTTTATAAAGCTCAAGTATTGATCTATAAATAAGAAGTAGATAGTGCAGATCGAGTCAAAAAACTACACAATAAAGATTATCTTAATTTTGTGTTACTACAAATGTTAGAAACCACATATTTGAATTATGCTTTGAAAATTGATGAACTAAAAAAATATAATAGTAAGAGGAAGAAGAAGTCAATTCATGGATATATATAGAGAGTCTTGAGAAAGAAAATAAAATATTAAAATAGAAACTATTGAATTCTTCTTGAACACTTCCTATTGTTACCCCTAAAAAGGATACTGAGCCTACCTCTTCTCTTAAAGAATTTGTTGATCAAGGATGCCAAACCAACCATCCATACATTCCTCTATTAGAAATGTTACATCAGGCTCAAGAGGAATACCAAACATTCAAACATAAGAATAAAGTTATAGTCACTAAAAATAAGATATTCGAAAGTGAAAAATAGATATTAGAAACTAAAACTCAGACTTTAGAAAAAGAGTTGAAAAATGCTTGTAAATTAGGAGAGGATCTTTTGGCTTGGAAAATTCCTAATCCTGCATACAGTTTGTTTCTATTTGAACAATTATATGGATAGAAAATTATTAGAATATATTGCCATCTTCCATACAATATTTTATATCCATCCACATTTTTAGAAATATTTTATAGTTTTGAGCTTGATAATCAAGATCTCTATGAATTTTATTTACATGATTTAATAATAAGAGATCATGAACACAATAAATTTTTGATAAATATACATGTTGGAGAAGTCCAATTGAGATCACTCCATTCCACCTTCAAGAATTAGTTAGTTTGGAAAAGTAGATTTGAATAATAACAAAGCATTTTAAAACTATAGGATTATGCATTAAGCCAGCCTTATCCACTCCTAAATTGATTGAAAAAAAATTTAGGAGAGCTTATCTAAACATTGTTGTCAAAAATTGCTACCTGCAAGCTTTGTATTACTATACTATTTAATTTTACTTATTCATAAGACAAATCTTGGATTAATTTGTTGTTGCTAGTGTGAAAAGATGAGACTAGTTATCAATTTCTCTCAAAATATGTAAAGTTGTGTCCCCTAACAATCTAAGATGGAGTAGAAGAAGGGATGAAGCAATTTTGAAGAAATTGTGGAAGTATGAAATTTTTGATAAGAGAAAACATGGATTGGAATGAGGTACAGACCTCCATTACTCACCACACCAATTCTAGGATGACAAAATTAAGAAACTCAATTTGATGAATAATTTCACATTTGGAAATGAATATTTTACATGTATAAAGGATATATAATAAGTACAGATCATCATATCATAGATGAATTTGATGACTATGATCTAATTAAGGCCATGGAGAATAGACCCATAACTAATGAATCTAAATGAATTTTTGCTATGGGACTTGTAAAACATAAAGCTTGGGGGAGATGATGAGTCCAAAATATGGCTCATTATTAATATGGTTTTATCTAAATTTCTTCTCTTTAAGGATATAATCTTATTCAAATCTTAAACTTTTATCTAACTTTCACATGGAAAATAGATACTTTATCTCATTTATATCAAACCAAAGTTTGAGTCACTATTTTGTCATTAATGTCTAACAAGCAACATGTTTTAGTGTTTGAGTTTTGAATAATATACATGAAATATGACAAAATCAATATTTTATATAAACTATAGTTTTGATCCTAGTTTTATGAAGCTATGGACTCACTTATTCCATATCTATAGACTCACTCAGTCCACATATACAAACTTGGGTAGAAGCAATGTTTGTAGACTGAAGGATGATTCAATGTGGAAAGCAAAAAAGCAGTCATCATCTTCATCAATAATGTGAAGATAGTATAAATTTATCTATGGACTCTAGAGGAACACATCTATGAACTCTACATATCTATTTCTATGAACTCTATAGGTTCAAAATCTAATAATTATGTGAGTTTATAGCTAGTCTAAAAGAGGAATATTGCTCTAACTTGAATCACATCAAAGAAATAATCCCTTCCTATTTTTAAGGATTCAATCTTGATATATTATGTATATATTTGGACCTTAACACTATTATATGGATAGTAAAATTGTCTCATCTAGATAGATAGTTTTTTTAGGATCTTGATCAATCCAAATTTCTTATCTTAGGGATAAATGGATTGACTAAGTAGTTCTATTTTTTCATGTACTATTTTTAGTTTGATTGTATTAGTATAAATATGCAAATATTTTATCTTAAAAAAGAGGATGAATATAGTTATTACACTAAAAATTTTAGATATATCATAAATGTTCCATCTTTCCATTTATGAATACAATATCATTCTAGCTTTTAGTACTGAGTAAACTTCATCCCTAACTCTACGAAGAATAAGGGCCCACTCTCCTCAGAACCAAGAAATTTTGTATGGTATTTATGTTTATGTTAGTTGATTTCATGATATTAGATAATCTAAATATTTCACATACATACATGAGGGTGTGATTTATAAGAATTAGATTTAAGATTTACATGTCAACAAGTATTTCCTTTTAGAGCAAGTGTGATTTAGCATAGTATTTCTTGTTAAACAATCACGCTAAGTGTTAACATTTTCAAGAAGGTGTGAAGTATATTAAGTGTGTTTGATTTGAATAAAAAGGAGTGAAGGTTTGAACTAGGTTAAGTATGTTTTGATTTGAAGCAAAAGGATTGAATTAGTTTAGATTGATAATTAATTTCTTCTTTCAACAAGTGTGAAAAAACTAGTGTAAAAGAATCATTTCATTGGTATGAGATGGATTAAGGTTACTAAACCCCCCCCCAAAGACCAATCTATATATCTACCACTAAAAACATTGTTATATATATCTTTATACACTCATCCTAGTTTGATAGACATCAATCGAAGAGATTGATTAAATGAAGAGTTAAACAATACTCATCAGTTAACAATGTTTTTACACCTCTAGTGGGGCCAAAACAACCAAATAAGATAGAAAAACCTAATATTATTGTTGGGTGAATACTTTGTCACTAGCTGACTGATGGAAAAATGGTTACATCAACCACAACATAAGGAGATTTATGTGGCAAAATGGGTGTGGTAACTACAACTAGAATGAGATAAATCTCTCCTCTCAATAAGGGGAGGTTCCCTATAATTATATATATATATATATATAATCTAAAAATACACACAGGGGTGAAATCATACCATCCATCTTTCTTTTTTCAAAGATGATGTTCAGAAAACCAGAGGAAGACTTCTTATGTTAGTAACATGATCCACAAGAAACCCACAAAAGCATAAAGTCCTTCATTATTTCTCCCACTAATTAGGACAAATAAAACCATAAGATTAAGCAAAACATAAAGTCTGCACCTAAAACTACAACAGAGTAAAGGATTACGAAGGATAAAGAGAGCTCAAAGTCTCTCTAGTATCCTTTACACAAAACATAGACTAAAGACACTTATGGTAGCACAAAGTCTCACACAGTTAGCTTTAGAACATATTCCAACTTATTTCCACTTGTTTTATTAAATGGACAAGACTGTATTTAGGAAACAGACATAAGAACAATTTCCTAGATGACAATCTTATTCCAACACAATGTCTGAAAGGTCACTTGCTTTCTCATTCATTTAACAAAATATGATTAACATTCTAAGATCAAAGTCTCAAGAATGCCTTTAAATTTGGGCATAGCTTCACTTCTAATAATAGAGAGATATCTCTTATACAAAATGAGAGATTACAATATATAGCATCACAAGAAAGACTTCGGTACTTGTTTTCATGAAAATGGCCCATGTTGAATTGAATGCATTGAATATCTATAAAAGGGCCATGCTATAATAGGTCATTGGCCTTGAATTTGGTGTTCTGAATCATCTCAAATGTTTCCTCCTAAGCTTGGGTTGTCTGGTCTTCTTTATGATGCTTACACGGTTGTTTATTCACCTTTACTTAATATAGGAAAATAGGTTATGCCTTTGAATGTTTGTTCTTTCTGATGTCCACCTGGTGGACTGTTCCACCTACTAGAATAATTATTCTATAGATATTTTTGGATATTTTATAGTCATTCCCTCCTTCCTTTCCATCTTTTGTCTCTTCCTAGTGATCTGAGCTCTCGAGCTGTCTTCTGACTTTTAGCTAGCTTCTTTGGCTCTTTTTTGGCTAGTCACTGAGTTTATTCTCATGTTTTTTGAAAATCAATAGTTATTCCATCACCTTGAATTTAATGTCTATGGGAACATCACCAGTCACTTGAACCACTTTGAACCTTTAAACCTTGAACTCTTTTGGTTCAAAGGTTCAATGGTTCAACAGTTCAATGGTTCACCAATTCAATGTTTTGTAAAGGGCCGCATTCACTTGGTTTTATATTTCGGTTGAACCATTTGGTTGAACCTATTTCTAGAATCTTGCACTTCATCCATTCACTCAAAGCTTCCACTTGAACTTTGATTTCTTTGAACCCATTAAACCTTTGAACCTTTCAAAGTTCAAGGTTTAACAGTTCAATGGTTCATTCTATTTCTTTAAATCTTTTAAAGCTTCAAACTCTCTAGATCCTTTCATTCTCTAAGTCTGTTGAACTCATTGAACTAATTGAACCTTTGAACTCATTGAAACATTAAACCTTGTGAAGGCAGGGTTTAATGGTTCAATGGTTCATTCCAATTGTTTGAAGCCCATTGTTAAGTCTTTTGATTGAACCTCAGCATTGAACCATCCTCAAAACACTAAGGAAATGCCTTAAGTGTTTTGAACTTCCCTTTGAGAAAACCCACCTATCGAACATGTGACTTCCTTAGATGAAAAGGCTTGAATATTTGAAACACTTAACTACTCAGAACATTTTGAAAGAAAGAAAGAGACCATTTTGGCCTGTAAGACCAAAATTATCAGCATGTTGTCCACAAAAACAAGTGATAGATTTTGGGAACAACAACTGGCTCTAGATTGGGGAACTTCCATCGATTGAAATTTTGAAATAAGCAAAGGGAGTAGAATCCAGCATCTCAGTGCCTTTATCTATGCCATTGGGCTACAGATTCATGATACCCAAAAATAAAGGCACTAAAAACAAAACAAAAAACACAAAATAAAGAAATATTATACATATATATAAATGTATAACTAGACCTATCTGATATATCAAGGATTGAAGTACTTCAAATGCTGCCCACTATGAGGCAGAGCAAATGGCATTCCATCTTGATATTTTATCAAGAAACTATTTTCACCATTTAAATGATGAATGGAAAATGGGCCTCTCCACAAGGAATCTAATTTTCCATGCATTCCTTTTGGTTCTCTCCTCTTGTCTCACAACAAGACACTATCTCCAATCTGAAAATCATGGATCCTTACTTTCTAGTTGAAGAGTCTCTTTACCAGACTTCGATGCACAACAATTTGGTCCACCACCATAGTTCATTGCTCATTTAGTTCAGTTAAGCACATGATCCTTTTGTCGATGGAACTTTCAAAAGTTGAATCTTCTACTGCCTTTGCTAACTTTAATGCTTTTAATTCTAGGGTGATTGGTATCTCTACGTTCAAACCATACAAAAGTTGGAATGGGGACATACCAATTGCCCTCTTGGGTGTAATTATATCTACCCATAAAGCATCAAGCAATGATTTATGCCAGGCTCTCTGATTTTCATCTACCAACTTCCTAATAATGGTCACCAAATTCTTATTTCTTGAATCTACTTGACCATTCACTTGAAGATAATATTCAAAAGAGTGGGAGAGGATAATCCCATAATAGAAATAGAACTAGGTAATCTCGTGAGAAGAGAAACATGTTTTATTGTCTATTACAATCTTGGTTAGGACCCCAAACCTAGAAATGATGTTTTCCTTAAGGAAATTACATACTACTTTTGAAGTAGCATGCTTGAGTAGAATGGCTTCCACCCACTTAGTAAAGTAGTCTATGGCTATGAGGACATAATCATGTCCAACACTTGACAACAGATTTACATCACCAATGAAATAAATTCCCTATTTTTGAAATGGCTCTTCTATCACCACAAGTTTGAGAGGTAATGTAGCCAACTTGGGTTTGCTAATGAACTATTGACACAACTCACATCTACGCACCCAAGTGTATGAATATTGAAATAGAGTAGGCCAATTATACCTAGATCACAAGATCTTGTGGGTAATCACAGGCGTAGAAAAATGTCATCCACAATCCAAATTGTGGAAAGACTCTAAAAGTTTTTTCTACTGTGCTTTATCCACGTAACGAATGAACACCCTATCAAGGTTCCTCTTGTACAGACCATTGTCACACAGGATAAAGTTGACAACTTTCAACTTAATAGTCCTCTTTTCTTTATGAGATAGGTGAGTAGGACACTCACCATAGGTAAGGAAATAAACATTATTTGAATACCACTCATTCATAGTGGTGACAAAGAGAACTATTAGCATGTCTTCAATTTCTATTTCTTCATACTCTACTTCTTTTGGTATGTTATTAGTAATTAATTATCATATACATCTTCCCCACACAAGCTTCATAGGTTTGATAACAAGATCAAACACCTAAATTTTGGCAATCCGATTGCCCCTTTTGGTTCCAAACTCCTATTGAGTTAGAATGGACTTGACTATTATATCAGGAACCAAAGCAATAGTATGTGAGTATAGGATGTAAAAATGGAAGTGCTTTACCTCCTTTACCATATCATGAACATGCTTCTCCATGTTTTAATACTTTAGTTCATGAGCTTTAAGAGGACAACTCATAAAGGATATGGGATATTTCACACCTTCTTTATTCTACTAAACCAAAATGGCTAAAAGTGTGTGTTCTGAAGCATATTTGTACATCATAAAGTCTTTGGTGTAATCAGGATAAAACAAAATTGGGGCATAGGCAATATCTTCCTTGATGTCTTGAAATGTTGAATTTCCTTCTTCAGTCCAACTGAAAGTGGCTTTGCCCTTCATCATATTGACAATGTGGCAAGTCTTCTCTATGAATTTAGGTATGAACCTTCACATAAAATTCACCTTTCCAAAAAAAGAGTGGATTGCAGTCTTACTGGTAGGAAGAGCAAGCTCTTGGATGGATTTGACTCTTTCTAGTTCGATCTTTATGCCTTGTCAGGACACAGTGTGACCGAGAAATTCACCTTCTGTAACCCCAAAAATTAACTTCTTGGGGTTAAGAGAAATACCATTTTGTTGACATATTTCTATCACTTGTTGTAGATGATGCATATGATTAGGATGATGCTTAGAAAAGACTATCAAGTCATCAAGGTATACCACAATGAATTTCCCCATTTCATTTCGGAAATCAAGATCCATCACTCTTTAAAAGGTGGCACCAACATTGATAAAGCCAAAAGGCATTCTGTGATATGCAAAGGTGCCCCAAGGTGTTGTGAAAGTGGTCTTATGTTGGTCTACTTCACCAAATTCCACTTGATTATATCCTGAAAAACCATCTAGCATTGATAACATCTTAGTGCCAGTCACTATCTGTAGTAGTTGATCCATGATGGGTAGGGGATAGTTGTCCTTTAAAGATGACTGATTCAGATTTTTTAAATCAACACATAGACAAATTTCTCCATTCTTCTTTCTCACAAGGACTATGTTCACAATCCAAGTGGAATGATGGATTGGAAAAATAATTCTTGCATTCAAGATTTTCTATATTTTAGAAAAGATAGTGCCTAATATCCTAGGGTTGTACTGCCTTTATTTTTGCTTGTGAAGCAATGACCCAATCTTGAAAGGAATTTCATGTTGGATTTCTTAAGGTCTAAGAGATTTTAGATAATCATAAGAGTATGCCAAAACATCGATGTAATGGTGAAGTAGTGTGATAAATTTGAATTTTTCATCAGGGGTACAACAATTCCCAATGTTGACCATCTTGGGATTATCTTCTATACTCAAATTTATTTGATCAAAATATTTAGAATATTTTGAATCTATTTGTTGTTCCTTGATAAACCTATCATGCTTGTCGAAAAGCTTCTCAATAGAAACTAATCCTTCAGGAATTTTATGCCCTTTGAGTTGAAGGAACTCTTCATCAAATTTTGAATTTGTTTTTAGAGCTGATTCCTATGGTGGAGATTCACTGCCTTCAAAATGAAGCTTTTTAAAGATATCCATCTATTCTAGAAAAGCAATGATTTGGTTGTCACCATTAAATACTTACCAATGGTCAGCATTATCATGTACACTTGGTCAAAAGACCAACTCAATAGTGTACTTATCTTCTTTGAAATCTTGGTGAAGGACCAAGAGAGTTGCAAAGATGGCCAATGAATCTATTCAACTTTTGAATTCCCTGGGCATAGTAGAAATACTAAAAGCATCAAATATTTCAATGTAGTCCCACACTAGATTGTGATAATGTCACAATCTCATTCTTATTTTGATATAGGTTCCTCACCTAAAAAACCATCAATTTAGCATCTCCTTTGGCATGAATAAGTTTAACACCTTTATCTTGAGTAGCCTTTAATCTGAGCGAAAATAACTCATACTCAATAGTGTTGTTAGTGTTGCTAAACTACAAATTGTATGAATATAGAAAAATATTTCCTTCAAAAGATATTAAAACAACTCCAACTCCAAAACCAATAGAACAAATATTTCCATCAAATTCCAGAATCTAGACATCATCAGAATCTGATCTTCTTTTAGATTTTTCTTTATTAGGAAGGGAAGATCCTTTTTTATGTGTACTGCACCCTACCAATTCTTCTGATGTCTTATCTAAATTTTTTGGATTTTCAATTAGTAAGCTCTTATCTACTGAAATAGGAATGTCTTTAGTAGATAGAAATTAATTACCAATTCCTAAAGACTCAAATAGAATTTGAGCTTCAGGGGCTAACGTTTGGGTGATAATGTAATTAAATTCCTTCTCAAGAAGTAGCCTTTACATAATTCCATTGACAAGGATCCTCACCTTAGTTAGGTCCATGCTTAATTCTCCACCAATGTCCTTGCAAAAATTTTGCCCAAGCAGAATGCCATAGGAGGTTGGGACGTCGGCCACCAGGACTGTCATTTTGATTCTCTTATCTAGGAAGGCCACAAATACAAATTGAGCATCTTTGATTTGTCCCAGTAGAGGCACTTATTTGTTTTCCATAGATAAACTTCTCTCAAAGGTCTTAGTTATCATGAGACCAAGAGATTCTACCACCTTGGCAAGCATGACATTATCAGAAGCTCCTGAGTCTATAATGTAATTGTTCAGCTGATGACCATTTATCAGCAAAGAAACATAAAATGGTTCTATCTTCCTAGGGGTAACTATAGGAGTGATGATAAGATTATTTTGGGTAGATGTGTTATTTGGGGTAGTAGGAGTTACCTTTAAAATTTCTTGTCCTACAGGGATAGTTTTATTTTTGACACATTGAACTAACCTATCCAACTACTCAGGGTTAGATTGCAAGAATTTAAACTCAGACATTTAATTTTGGTCTTCTTAGTATGGTCAATTATATCAAATGATTGAAAATAACTAGGGATAGAGGAAGGAAGTCAATCATTCTAGGTTTTACTGGGAGTAGGACTGGTCTGCAAATTTGAAACAAAAGGTGAAGGAATATTTGAGGTACTTACTTTTTTAGTGATCATCAGGTCCTTTGATTGGAAAGGTAGAGAAGCCCCTCATTTAGAAATTTAAATTGTTGGTTGAGATTCTTCCCATGATTTTTCTTTATCCACTTGTTGAGATGACTAGTTTTGGGGCTTGGTAAATATAGCATATGATCCATCAAATGCTTCTCCTTTACTTCTAGGTTCATCCTGGCAATTTATGAAACCGATGTTGGAGTTGCTAACTGATTCTTATTTGCCTTCTACAAAGAGATCAACATCATCTTCTTGGTTCAACTCAGGTTGGAAAGAAAAATTAGATTTAGTTTCAAGATAACCAACTGTTGAGTTAGCTGGTGCTACTTCGATGGCAAGTTTCACTAGTGAGGGAGGAAGGCAATTTGGTTTCCCTTAATTTCTGGTAGTATTTCCCTGATATGACTATTTGGGAAATGTCATCTTTGGTATATCCTGATAAGAAGGAGGAGTAGACATCCCTTGTGCCATTTTATTTTTTAGAGATAGTAATTCATTTGCTAGCTTTTGCACCAGAGGATTAGTGGTGCCTGTAGAATAATATTCAGAAGATGAAGAATATTTACTTCTATTAGGATCTCTTCTTATCTTTCCTACCAAGATAAGACCATCTTCAACCTCAGTGACCAAAATTTGAGTTGTAGCAAGATCTATGTGGCTAGCCCACCTGAACAAGAAACTCACTTCAAGAAGCTAAGAATCGATGAAGAAGCATTTGAGATTCTCAGGTGTCATCTGAGAAATTATGGGAATCCTATTCCTCAACTTGTTAAATTTAGTAATGAAGTCTCTCATGGGTTCATGACGCTCCTTTTTCATTTGTGTAAGTTGGGCTAACAAGGCGTCTGCATCTTCTGTAGGTTTGAATCTAACCTCAAGTTTGGCCTTGAGAATATTCCAATCGATCACTATTTGTGCTTGCAGATGATAAAACTAGTTTGTAGCAGTGCCTTGCAATGTTTCCACAAACAGTCTAACTACAATGTCTTCATATTCAATGCCTATCACACCAAAGGATATGAAAAATGCTATAATATGTTCATCAGGATGAACCTTCCCATCACCATAGAACTTGGGAAAATTATTTCTTGAACTATGGGGTAGTTCATGTAGAGGTGGGGTTAGATTCAGAGGACCAAAAGTATTACCCTAGGGGTCTTGAGCTACCATGATGTGGCTATTGAAGGGAGGCATAACAAATCTCTATGGTATATGTATAGACAAAGCTCTGCTAGTAGAGGAAAGAGAAGGTTTACCTGGTATTGGGAACCTAATGTTGGTAGGAGGAAAACTCCTAGTTGACTAAAGGCAAGATGGTGGAGGAAAAAGATCAAAATTACTTAGCTACACCAACTCAAAAACAGGGTCAATAATACCTTGAGCTCTATAGCTTTGCATGTATGGTGGATTTGCCAGAGTGTAAAATGAAAATGGAAAAGAACTAGAACTACTTTAATTTGAAGCTTGAGGATTTAAGCTACTTGTTCTTCCCTAGTGGAGTCGCCAAAAACTATTGGGTGAATATTTTGTCACCAACTAACTGATGGAAAAATGGGTGTGGTGACCACAGCCAGAATGAGATAAATCTCTCCTCTCAGCAAGGGGAGGTTCCCTATAATTTATAGTATATATATAAGCTAAAAATACACACAAGGTTGAAATCATACCAACCATCTCTCTTTTTTTAGAGATGATGTTCACAAAATAGGGGAGAATTCTTGGGTAATTGGTGAAGGCATTTCTCTTCTTTTAGAAACGATGTTCAAAAACCCAGAGGAAGACTTCCTAGGTTATTAACAAGATCCACAATAAACCCATGAAAGCTCAAAGTATTTCATTATTTCTCCCACTGATTAGGACAAATAACACTGTAGGATTAAGCATAGCTCAAAGTCTCCACCTAAAACTACAATAGAGTAAAGGATTATGAATGATAAAGAGAGCTCAATGTCTCTCTAGTATCCTTTAAACAAAACATAGACTGAAGACACTTATGGTAGCATAAAGTCTCCCACAGTCAATTTTAGGACATCCTCCAACTTATTTCCCCTTGTTCTACTTGTTTGATTAAATGAACAAGATTGTATTTAGGAAACAAACATAAGAATAATTTCCTAGATGACACAAGCTTATTCCAACACAAAGTCTAAAAGGTCACTTGCTTTCTCATTCATTTAAAAAAATATGATTAACAGTCTGAGCTCAAATTCTTAAGAATGGCTTTCAATTTTGGTAGAGCTTCACTTCTAATAACAGAGAGATCTCTCTTATACAAAATGAGAGATTAAAATATATAACATCACAAGAAAGACTTGGTCACTTGTTTTCATGAAAATGACCCATGATAAATTGAATGCATTGAATATCTATGAAAGGGCCATCCTAGAATAGGTCATCAGCCTTGACTTTGGCATTTTGAATCATCTCAAATGTCTCCTCCTAAGCATGGGTTGTCTGGTCTTCTTTATGATGCTTACACAGCTGTCTATTCACCTTTACTTAATGCAAAAAATAGGCCACACATTTGAATGTTTGCTCTTTCTAATTTACACCTCGTGGACTATTCCACCTATCAGAATAACTCTTTTGTAGATATTTATAGACATTATATAGTCATTCCCTCCTTCCTTTCCATGTTTTGTCTCTTCCTAGTGATCTGAGATCTCAGGGCTATCTTCTCACTTTCAGCTAGATTCTTCAGCTATTTTCTTGGTTGGTCACTAATTTTTTTCTTAGTTCTTTTGAAAATAAATGGTTATTCCATCACCCTAAATTTGACATCCATAGGGACGTCACCAGTCACTTGAACCACTTTGAACCTTTGAACCTTGAGCTCTTTTGGTTCAAAGGTTCAATAGTTCAATGGTTCAGCGATTTAATGTTTTGTAAAGGGCTGCATTCACTTGGTTTTCTTCTTTAGTTGAACCATTTGGTTGAACCTCTTTCTATAATATTCCACTTCATCCATTCACTTGAAGCTTCTGCTTGAACTTTGATTTCTTTGAACCCATTAAACCTCTGAACCTTTCAAAGTTCAAGGTTCAATGGTTCAATAGTTCATTCTATTTCTTTGAATCGTTTGAAGCTTTGAACTCTCTAGATCCTTTTATTCTCTAAGTCTATTGAACTCATTGAACACATTGAACCTTTGAACTCATTTAACCTTTGAACCTTGTGAAGGCGTGGTTCAATGGTTCAATGGTTCATTCCAATTATTTGAAGCCCATCGTTAAGTCTTTTGATTGAACCTTGGCATTGAACCATGCTCAAAACACTAAGGAAATGCCTTAAGTGTTTTTAACTTCCCTTTGAGAAGGCCTACCTATTAAACCTTTGACTTCCTTAGCTTAAAAGGCTTGAATATTTGAAAAACTTAACTGCTCAAAACATTTTGAAAGAAATAAAGAGACCATTTTGGCCTACAAGAACAAAATGATCAGCATATTGTCCACAAAAACAAATGACAAATTTTGGGAACAATAATTATCAGTCAACCATTAGTGATAGCTACACCAATTATTTATACTTACTCCACTCTAGATGTATAATCCCTTATGCATGAGATTCATACTCTAGAGTCTAAGGTCTTACATCTCAAGAAGGGAGCCATTAGGCCATCACATGCCTTGGATTCCAACATCATCTTACATACACCTTTATTACATCATAAAGCAACAAATCCTTTACTATCTAATTTCATGGAACCTAGGATCACATTATATGATGACAAGGGTGACCTAGAATATCACCTCAAAGATTTTCATGTGGCATGCTTGGACTATGTGTCCAATGATTGGCTTCTTATGAATTTATTTCCATGTAGTCTCAATGACTATGCCTTAAAATGGTTCTCTAATTTTCTAAATCAATTTATCATATCATTAAATATTTTAACCAACATGTTCTTAGTATAATTATCTAACAACATCAATGACAGGATATCATATGCATAATTAGTAGAGTTAAATTAAAATTTGAATGATTCCATCATAGATTATGACATATGATACAAGACAATATTATCCAAATTGACTAGCCCCATGGTAGATATAGAGACTTAGGATATATTTGAATAAAGTTTCTTACCAACACTATAATAATCTATATTGTTAAAGATTTTTCCTATATTTACCGATTTATGCCACACCATCAAGGACAAAGATGTTAAGCTCTTATCAATGGGAAAAATCAAGTACACAAATGGATAAAAATCAACTATTAAGAGTGAAAAAAGCATCTATAAATGGTAAGGTCCACAAAAAATAGAATAAATCAAAAGACCATAGTCAACATAGATTCCAAGCCATCTCCTATATTAGTTTTAACCACTCCTCAACATAGAGACTTCACTAATCATCTAGAGTCACCAGCATGGGTTATACAAAAACTATTAGAATGAAATGTCATATCTCTCCCTTACATTAAATAGGTTGATATGACATAGCCTCTCCAAATTTTTTATAATTCAAATGTATTTTTCAAGTATAATAGGGCACTAGGACACATGAAAAATAGATGTATTAACTTAAAGCATAAAAAAAAAGATCTCATTAAGCATAATATTTTTGATGTGGGCACACCCATAGAGGTAATAAAACAATAAAAAATAGAGGCTAAGGAACCAAATATATTTTCATAACCTTTACTAAAGCATATAATTAATGAGGCAAGGGGAAAATCATGTGTTCACTATACATACCAATCACATCCACCACCAGATTCCTGTCACACAGTTATAAAGGAGACACATCCACTACATAAAATTAATGGTATATATCACACTACATTGACACCTAGACCATTTATCACATTTTTAGAGTAGGATATTATGGATGATGACATAAATTCACATGTGCTCTTCATATGAACATATATAGACCACCATCCTATTCAAAGTGTTATGGTTGACAATGGGTCAAGCATAACCATGTGCACTATGAAACTCTTACATCACTTAGGCTACATAGGGTAGGATATATTATTCATAGATATAGTCATTAGTGGTTTTAATGGACATTTTCATAGATCCATCAGGGATATTATACTTCTATTATAGGTTATACTAGCACACATAGCCACTCGATTCATAGTACTACTTAGTGCAGCTATATTTGATATATTATTGGGTAGAACATTATTACAAATCCTCTAATCCATCCCATTTATAGTACACTAATGATTGAATTATATACATTATAATCAGGTTGTTAATGTTTAAGGTATCCCATATGAGTATCATTTACACATCCCATATGCAGTTCCATCACAATTTTTAGATATATTTCTAGCATAAACACTAGTTATAATTCCAAAACCATTACTAGATATTACATGGTTATTAGTTATAGAAGAGAGTAAAACTCCTATGAATACATCATAGTGTTCAATAGAGTCATTAGTATAGGTTAGGTATACTCCTAAAATATGTTCACATACACATACTCTCCCATAGAGACCATTACTAGAGTGACTCCGACATCATAGATATGTCACATATTCTAGGGGACATTTCTTTACTCAATTTATGTTGAGATCAATATTATTGGTTTTTAGGGGTTATCAACATAGGACACCTATATCACCTACATCTTCTTCTTCTACAAGATGGGTTCTGAAGACCCCTATAGTTCATAATACATCAAATTTAGTGACACAACATGATAACATCACCTCATAGGCAACATCAAAAATAGATTATATAGCACAAAAAATCATGGGGTCACAGTTTTCCTTTCACATTTCATGCAAAATCATAGTTCCCATATTCAATAGAGGTCATAGTGATAGTGATTCTCACATGAGACTCATTCATTATTATGATTCCTACCATTGTACATACTTCCTTCTCTCTCTCACTCCTTGTACATACTTTATTTTTATTAGATTGTACATAACTTATATATATAAAACATAAAAAAAATATAACATGTCAAAAGATAAAAACATTCAAATATTACTCATAAAATACAAAATTTATAGATTGTATGCATTTTTATGTTTAAATTTCTATTTGTTATATATTGCATATTACTAACTATATTAGTATATTAGGTTTTATCATACACTAATTATTCACTTGTTCTTATTGAGTGCTTGTAGATTACATATAGGACTCTATTCCACTACATTGATCCACACTTCCTATCATCTACCCATTGGGTGTATATACACTAGTCTAGGTTTATTAATTTTATACATCCACCCACTTGGGGGTATCCCCTACATAGTTTATAATTACCATGTTCTATCCTTACATTATATACATTCTAGTTTATGCATTGATATATACATATATACATATATATATATATATATATATATATATATATATATATATGCATTGATATATATATATAGATGTGTGTATATATATATATATATATATATATATATATATGTATATATATATATATATATATATTTGTATATATATATATATATGTATATATATATATATGTATATATATATGTGTGTGTGTGTGTGTGTGTATATATATGTGTGTGTGTGTGTGTGTGTGTGTGTATGTATATATATATATATATATATATATATGTATATATATTTATATTTATATGTATAAGTATATATATATATATATATATGTATGTATGTATATATTGATATTGATCATTACCAATCATTGTTCATATTTTTTATTGACTATCACTAGTTAGAATCAGTATATGTGTGTCCTAGGATTTACATATATTTTTACTACATAGTTATACATGCATTCATTTCTAATTCTCCTATATTAGACTTGATTGTGATTCCTATGCTTCTTCTATTCAAATACATTTGAATATGCCATTACTCTTTGGCTCTATAACACTTCTCTATTTGTATGCCTCAAACATGTGCCCATGTTACTTGTGTGTGATTTCTTAATTTTACATGCATAAATTTGAACATGTCCTTATATGTGGCTTGAATCCAAATTATTTTTTGCTTGTGTATGTGGAAATTGAGACATGTACTTATATGTATTCATTCTTAGATTTAGTGACATGTGCCCATGTCCCTTGTATTCTGGTCCCTTGGCCTACTTTTGTGTACTTAATGTGTTTGTATGTATGTTTATTCACCATGACACTTGTCTTTACTTGTTACACACACACACATGCACCAATTTTTTATTCCATGAGAGACCTCATTTATCTACCATCCCTACTTGGGTGATGTGATGGACATCATGCCACATCCCCCTAGGTAGCTACTCAGATTTCTCTCTATACACATTGATTACATATATCTTAACACCCTTGTGTAATGCTAGATTACACCATACATCTTACATTACCTACTTATGTTGATATTCTTTCATATTTTGATGTTATGTTTGTACATTGTATTGGAATATCATGTAGTTATCATATATATGATCTGATTAACACATTTTGTAGGGATAATTATTTTGAGGATAATTCCTACATAGGTGTCAAAAACTATCATCAAAATAGGGTCTATTCACAAGGGTTTGTCATAGATATTAGACTCCTACTTTGTTATTGACAAAACATTTTCAGTACATAGGCTTAATTTAAAAAATTAGATATAGGTTAAACAAAAAAAATAGGGACTTAAAAAGAATTTTAGTCATCAAGATTTTAGAATGGATAGATATTAGCACCCATATTTGAACATTAGAACCACAAGGTGTTACTATCCACTATAGGGCACTACTATCTAATAGACCCAGCTTTAGGGTATTCCATATTACCTAGACTAATAGAACAAGTAGAATACATATTTGCATAGACATAGTCATAGGTTTAACAATTATGTTTAGATTTTGCTAATATGTACTTGTGTTAGCTCTGGTTCATACAATTTTCTTAGATTTTGGGGCATCATGTGTGGCATGAACATTCTCACATTTAGTTCAATTACATAGATTCAGTTATTACATATTTAATTTAGAATTAGTATACTCATACATCATATTAGGGGCATGTGCATGAAATATAATTTCCATATGTTCAATTACACATAGGTTGATTAGTTTTAATGGAAAAATCCATGTCATTCTCTACATTATATACACTTGCTATCTATTTATGCCTAAATGTGTATTATAGGTGCCCAGAGTGTTAATAAACACCTCTAGTTTCTGAATTCCTAGGAATCCAATGCATGAGTTGCAAGTTGTGGTAATATTATTACCTTTTTGTAGAATAAAGGTAGAACAAGTGACTATTTCACAATATTTATATTAGTTGGTGGTTAAGAGCTGCCATGGCCAAACAATAGATCTATGCAAGTATATAGTTTTTATGCAAATAATAGTGAATTATGGTCAAGAACTAAATTAAGAATTAATTTAGAATGGATATTTATAATGACAAACTAAATTAATGTGATCCAATTAGAAAAGAAGCAAAAGTAATGGTAGGGCATAGAGAAATATTATTGATCTTCATTCCAAACATCATGACAAAGTTCAAATTTCATCCAAGAACGTACTTAAAACCAACATGTGAAGTGAAACAACTTAGTCCAAAAAACATCACACATCAGGCAAACATCTAAAGAAGGTATGGGAAGATACAAATAAGAACCAAGATCACTTTAAATATTTAATCTTATAAGCAAACAAAATTTCACCAAATGTAAGAAGACCAAGAAAATGAAATGAACCTAAGAACTATTAGTCAACCTATCATTGGCACAAGTTAACAACTCTACCATCAAAGGTAAAAACCAATAATCCATAAGAACCATTCAAATTTGTAAATCATAAGAAGAAAATGAAAGAGAATCCATGATAGAAAATGCATATACAAACACCTGACAATCTTTGTAGAATTCATTGCTTACAATGTTTGCTCTATGTTTATAAAGTAATTTTGGCTATAAGAAGTCCCCCCTTTACAGAATTGTGGTACTACCTTTTATAGAAGGAAAAGGCCACATACCGATTAGTTACAAGATATAAATGTATAATAAGTAAATATAGCTATCCTTTTCTACCAAGTTCTAGAATACACTTACTTTTCTAAAATAAACTCACCTAGAGGTAAATATACTAACAAACTAGCATATGCCTTTACAATGAAACATTCCATTTTCAAAATGTTAAAATAATTTTATAAACTAGAATATTAACTAATTAGTGGGTCATGTGCTTGAGAACTCACTAATTACTACTGGAGGATGTTCATAGCCTTTTGGTGCTACTCATTTATCAAATCTAAGTTTATAAGTGGTCCTAAAAGACATTGATCATCATTTTAGCTAGATCGTACAATTATTTATAATTTATGATCATGGCCTCTTTGATTTTATTGGCCTTATTTATCCTTTTTATTTCATTAAGGATCATTTCCAAGATCCTACTATTGTCTACCCTAGAATATCCATGACTCTTAGTTCTTATTTCCTATGTCACCAAAGTAGCACTGTGTTTAAATTTCTCATCTTTCAGGATGCTGAGAGTAGTGGGTTCCATATCTTCAATGTTCTAAAAGAGTTCAGACCAATTCTTCTTTCTAGTGTTCAATGCCATTGTGTCTAGGTTTTTAGACTTTGTATAATTGGCCAACATGGTGCCAAGGAGTTGTTTTATGTTGGGATCTATGGTTATGACACTTGGCACCTTCAAAGGCCTTCTAGGATTTGTATTCTATGCAATGAACATGTGCTCACCACATGTCTAACCTTTAAACTCTTAGATATCCATTGAATAGTCTTCAATGATTTTATGTCATTGGATCATCCAATCCTAATGAAGTGCGAGCCAATGATTGTGATCTGATTGGATGCATGTCATTACTCTGATAGATTGATAACATTAGACTTGTTGAGTCCTTTGTTCCATTTGATTAATCCTTATGATGAATTATGAGCTATTGATCCAACAAATGAGTGATAAATTTAATTATAATCATTATTTATGTAGGGACTTAAGATTAAACACCTTAGGCTAAGGTTTTTATTTTTTGTTTATTAAACAAAAAATAAACTTTAGGCTAAAGTGTTTATGCCTATGTTTGTTACGATTTTAATATAAAAGGGGACCATGGATAAATATTTTAAGCTAATGTTTACATTATATTAATAAACAAAACACATATTTTTAGCTAAAATATTTATGTTGAGCTCTTAGAACATGCCCAAAGGGGTCAAAGTAATATAAGGACTAAATCCTAGGTTTTAACCTAGGCCTTTATTGTATTAATAAACATGACAAAACTTTTGGTTAAAATAATTTCGGATAATTTTTATGTCTCAAGGACCCTTTTAAAATAATACTTAGTATAAGTCTCTATCCTAAGGTTTATGTAATTTTAAAAATGTAATGGGGACCTTAGGATATGAACTTAGACTAAATTCATCTCTACATATATTTAGATTATGAGATAATTTTATTGTCTACAACTCAAATATCTTAAGTGTTTGAACATCCTCTGAGGGGTCCCATTGGTATATAATGTAATCCATAAAATTTTAAAAATATTTTTGGAGTATATCATAATCTTAATCAAAATAATCTATTAGCTTAAATTTTATGGTCTCATAGATGTCAAATGACAATTATGCAAACATCAAATTTAAGGGACTAAATCATTAGGTTTTATGGGATTAAAGTTGACTATCTCATAGACATTAATGATGGCCTCATGGATGTCAAATGATAGTCACAAGAATGTTAATTTTAAGGTCATAAAACCTTTCTGGTCTATAAACCTTAGATTTGATACACTCTATCAGATCAATCTCCATGATGAAACAAAGATCATTGATCATGATCTGATTGATTGCATGCCATTGGTCTAATTGTATGTGTGAGGCCCTTTTATATCAAAATTTCAATGCATAAGTGCAACATGATGGCTTTGTAGAGCTTCTTGGGACTTTTGAATTTTCGTCATTATGTTCACTTTATTGAATCCTCAGTTTGGATGAGGTGTTAGCCATCGATCCTGATCTAGATGCTCACATGTTATTAGTTGAAAAGACCAAATTCTTAGGTTTTTTGGGATTTATTCACTCCATTAGATTAAGAGTCATGATGAAGTGTGGACCATCAAGTCTTCAAAGAATCAAGTTATTTAAGTTAGGATGTTGGATTAAATTAAAAACTTAGGCTAACAACATTAAGTCTAAGGTCTCCATCATGTCAATAAACATGAATGGGGACATAAAATTAAAACTTTAGTCTAAATAGATAATCAAAAGTAACTATGCTATAAAAAATAAAAATACCTTACCAACATGAACATTAGACTTGGTTAGAAATATAGGAAATAAAGTAGGAAAATAAAGGGGACCAAGTAGGACTTTTAGGATAAGGTTTCATTGTGTTAATAAATACAAGTAAGCCTTAACGTGAAAGTTAAGCTTAAGTGAAAAATAATTTGAAAGGCTCCCACCAATTTTCTCCCACCAAATGTAAATTTGAACCAAGGGCTTGAGCAAGGGTTTTTTTAAGGATGTTTTCATTTCATCAATCTAACAACAAGATTCTTTAGATCAAAGGCTATTAAAATATTGAATGAAGATAAAAAGTGAGGATTTAAACATGATCAATTTATAAAGGATCCATGAAACCTAAAACTTATCACATGAAGGTCAATGGTTAGCAACATTAGGTAACCTTAAAACAAAACCAAAAACTAGTTGGCCAGCTTTATCAAAGTGGATGATCTTCAAATTCTAATCATGTTTAAAATAAGCCATGCTTTCAGTGTTAATGTTCAAAGTGTCTCAAGGGTCCCAATTTTTATAAATGGGGGTATGTTGACCTCAATAAATGGAAAATTCTAGGCAAACATAGTAATATGTTAGAACATAGAGGCTCTAGTTTGGATAAGTGATTAGGTTACATATTTTACTTAATCTATGTCATCACCAAGATAGTTCATGGTTGAAACAAGCTTTGCACATGAAGAATTAGGTCAAACATTAAGACATATCCATATTTTGTGTGTGTGATTTGATTCCACTTACTACTTTCCATGGTATTTAGGGGACAACTTCCAAGTTTTATGACTTTAATCATTAACATTGACTTACAGCATATTTGGATATCTTTTAAGGACAATGCTTCTAGTTTGGGGAAGGCTTAGGCATTTATCTATCATTATTCATGCATTTATAGCTCTAATAGAGATGCCTTTGGTTCCACTCATGTATTTATTCCACTACCATCTAGGCATCATATATTGATGGAGATTACCATAATCATCTATGCTTGAAAAGCTTTTCATTTTCCATTGAATTCTTATTTTTATATTTTTTAGATCTTGTATGCTTTCAACAAGGTTGGGAACTAGGGTTGAAATATTGAAGGATTTGGTCAATTGTTTGATCTTTAAGTAATCACCTATGGATATGACCTTTCTCCCAGGCAAGGATGTTTGTTAAGCATAAGCATGACTATACCCTAATAGCTCAAGCTTTCTTTCCACATGTGCAACTCTTATTAAAACCAAATTTAGACCAAGATACTAATATATTTCTCATTAAATAGTTAACCTATTCATTAGTATTTGCTAGTTCCTCTAAATTAGAATATAGAGCTCAAATTTCAAATCAATGGTTAACATGTGCATGAGGTGCATACATACATTTTTCAACTATAAATATCTTGAAAAACATAGATGAAAATTTAGATGAGGGATATCTAAAAGGACTTATTGGAAGCAAATAAAAAAGAAACAAGAAATAAACACACAATATAAATTAGGAAGTAAGAAAGGAAGAAAATAAATATATACATGCCTAATTACAAACAAGGGACAAGAAGGAAAAAATTTGGAAGAATCCAATAGGAAAGATACTAATTTAATCCCTATATTAACTTAATAAAATAATTACCTATAGGATCAAATATAAAATTATTTAATCTACTATAGAACCTTGAAGTGTGACTACTTCCATCCCATGTCCTTTTATTGTAGATGGGATCATGTGCATTCTTGTGTCTTCTAGGTGATGTAGCTTAATCTCCTATCATCCTCTTTAGATGCATGGATCAAAAATATGACTCTAAGACCCATTCCTATTTTCCACAAATTCTCTTAATTTATAGTAGGAGTGCTATTTTTTTTCATCCATAGACAAATAGTGTCTTATATCATCTTCACCCAATAATAACAACTTAACTAGTATATTTAGCTTGATGTCTTCATTATGTTCTTTCTGAGGTGGACATGGACTAATAATCTTTGTAAAAAAATATTCCAAGTCATCCAGAAGGCTTCTCCATCTTGATCAATTATATGATGCTCATCTTTAATCCCATCATTAGATACATGTTGGTTCCCTATTCCTATCCTCTTGATGAAGTCATATGATAATTCCTAATCTGATTCACTCACTTCATCTTCATTTTCAATGAATGGAAGTAGATATTCTACCCAATCAAGGTCTAACTTATCTTGGTTTTGGGCCTCCAAAATAATATCATCTTTTGGGAACTCCAAATCATTGGTGAAATCCTCATATGAAGCATCCATGTGTTGTCTTATTCCATCATCTACCATTTCTAACTCTTTTACTTCATTTAATAAATCATGGAATGACCTCTACTAGTGATCATATTTTTCAAGGGTATTCTCTATTTTAGAAATAAACATGTGTGGGCTACCTTTTAAAGAAAAATCATCATATACTTGATCCATATCTACTTTCATAAACTCTTCCTCTTCATATATAGGTGTATCAATGGTGATGTCTTGTTTATATTCAATTGTAATCTATTTTACATCTCTAGGAATATAAGTTCCGTTGGATTCAATTTATTCAATTGGCTCATCTTCATCTTCATCTTCAAATGGGAAATCAAAATCTTTCATGAAACCTTGAGATGATCCTTTAAATACATATGTACCTGTAATAAATTCTTAATTAGGCTCAATTTCTATGGTTTCACAACTATTACAATAATAAACCATATTAATATCATATAAAATTATTTTTATGTATTTAGGTGATACATTATTACTAATATCAAAATTTTGGAAAGCATAGTTTATATCATAACCTTCCTTTGTATTTCCTACTAATGAAAACTAGTGCTTAGTTTTTAGATTATTTATAATATTAAGTAATTTGAAAATTTTGGTGTCTCAAGATCATGAATTAGAGAATTATTATTAGTTGTGGGCACTAGGGTTCCATGATTTTGTGGATCAAATCCACTAGTAGTATTATTTGGAAACTCTAGGTCTTGGCCAAGATATATATGACTTAAGGGAAAATAGTTATGAATTGGTGTTAAATTAGGCCTATTAGGAATGACATTCTAGATGGGATAATTAAAATTGACATTAGGCAATGAATATGCCATTTTACTATGGGGATGAATTTGGTCATTAATGACTACAACTTTAGAATAGGCCCAGGTCAATGTGTTTATGACTAAAAGATACACTTTTAGGAACATAGAGGTCAAGGGATCTATAAAATAGTTATAAATCTCTAATTATAAAGCCTCATTGGGTCTCTAAGGGGTTATAGTTTTACTAAACATTTTTTATAACTGAGCATTAAAAGGCTTTAATGGTTTCATTAACATTCTTTTTAATTGTGGTAAACTATTGATACAAGACATAGGGACTAATAATTTTGCCAAATTGATCAATAAAAATCTTGTAAAGGTCATCCCAACTAGTAATGTAGTCTTATGAAAGGTCAAAAACCATTCATATGCAACATCCTTGAAAATAGGTGGGAAGAATCAACACGTTACATCTTCATGGACTACATTTAGCAATCTTAGAGAAACTTTGAAACTTATAACATGTTCTTCAATAGTGACAACATTATTAGGACTAAAATAAGGAAAATATCTTTCAAGATTTCAAGGAAGATCATGTACTATACCTAGCATGTTGATTTAAGAACCACCTAGCCAAGCCATACCTTGAACACATGAGTACCTCAAACTAGTCAAGTGTTTAAGACTTTGGGAATTTTATTTGACTAAGCCTTGCCTTGGGTAATTCCAACTTGTGACCTTGAAACCTGTTTGAAATATGATCTATCAAATAAATCTTTACAAATAATAATGATTAGATTTGCACATTAAATTTTTTTTACAAATATTCATATAAATAATAATAAATCACATCACTCTTTAACTAAGTTAGCTCAAAGAGGTGTCCAAATATGCTAGTATGAATGAGCTTTACACATTCAAGTCTAGATAAACTCAAATTTGCAAATTATTTATGAATTTTTGATCAAAATAGCTATTACTAACCTCAAACTAGTTGGATTTATAAATACAAAGCTATCTTTACCATAACTAAGAATATGTATTCAAAGAATGTCAATATTTATCTAAATAAGCCCAAAGACCAGTCTAAAAGTATGAAGATCACCGACATTTACATAATTATACTAAAAAAACATAAATATGTAAAGAATAGAGTGATCTTTTATCAAAATCAACCAAAACCAACAAAGATCCTATAAATTCACAAAGATCTTATTAAGGACCCTCCCTCTAGTGTCGTCAAAGCTCCTATTGATGCCTAAATGTGTACCATAGGTGCCTAGAGTGTTAATAAACACTTCTTATCTATGAATTCCTAGGAATACAATACATGAGTTGTAGGTTATGATAATTTTGTTACCTATTGGGGGAATAGAGGTAGAACAAGTGACTATTTCATAATATTAATATTAGTTAGTGGTTGGGAACCACCATGGCCAAAAAATAGATATATGAAAAGTATGCATTTATTATGCAAAGAATAGTGAATCATGATCAAGAACTAAATTAAGAATTAATTATGAATGGATATTTATAATGACAAGGTAAACTAAGGTGATTAAATTAAAAAAGAAGCAAAATAAAGGGTAGGGTAGAGAGAAATATTGTTGATTTTAATTCGAAAAAGCATGACAAAGTTAAAATTTCATCCAAGCATGCACTTAAAACAAACATGTGAAGTGAAACACCTTATTATAAATCACATCATATATTAGGAAAACTTATAAGGAAGCTATGGAATGATGCAGATAAGAACTAGGATCACTTTAAATATTTATTCTTGCAAGTAAACAATATTGACCCAAATGCAAGAAGAGCATGAAAAGGAAATGAGCATAAAAACTTTCAGTCAACCTAGTATTGGAAAAAGTTAATAACTCTACCATCAAAGGTGTGCTCCAAGAATTCATAAGAACCACTCAAATCTAGAAATCAGAACAAGTAAATGAGAGAGAAGTCATGATAGCAAACACACAAACAAATACTGGATAATCTTTGCAAAATTCCTTACTTATATTATTTGCTCCAAGTTTACAAAGTAATTTTGTCTCTAAAATTTCACCCCTTTACAAAATGGTAGTATTGCCTTTTATAGAAGGATAAGGCCATATATTGGTTAGTTGTAAGATATAAATGTATAAGAAGTAAGGATAATTGTCCTTTTCTACCAAGTTCTAGAATACACTTTCTTTTCTAAAATAAAATTACCCAGAGGAAAATATGATAATATACTAGCATATGACTTTACAATGGAAAATTCTATTTTCAAAATGTTATAATGTTTTTATAAATTATAATATTAACTAATTGGTGGGTCATGTGCATGATAACTCACTTGTTACTATTGGATGATGTTCATAGCCTTTTGGTACTGCTCATTGACTAGCTCCAAGTCTATAGGTGGTCTTAAGAGACACTTCTCCTCATTGTCATCTAGAGCATCCAATTCTCTATCATTTTTTGTCATGGCCTCTTTGATGTTTTCATCCTTAGCTATCCTTTTTCTTGCATTAAGGATTATATCCAAGATCCTACTATTGCCTACCTCAGACTGGTTATGACTCTTAGTTCTTATTTCTTAAGTCACAAAAATATCCCTATGCTTGAATTACTCATCATTCATGATACTTAGGGTAGTGGGATGCATCTCCTCAATAGTCTAAAAGAGCATAGACCAATTCTTATTGCCATTTTTCAATGCCATAGTGTCTAGGTATGTAGACTTTATAAGATTGGCCAACATGGTGCCAAAGAGTTTATTTAAGTTAGGATCTATGGTTATGACACTTGGTTCCTTTTTGGGCCTTATGGGCTTTGTGTTCTATGCAGTGAACATGTTCCCACCATGTGTCAAAATTATGGTCTAACAGAGCTCTGCTAAATAGTCATAAATGATTTCATGTTATTAGATCATCCGTTTCTAATAAAGCATGAGCCATTGATCATGATTTGATGGGATGAATGACATTGGTATGATATATTTATAGCATTAGACTCATCAAGTCCTTCACTATATTTGATTAATCCCCATGATGAAGTGTAGGCCATCGATCTTATAAAGGAGTGAGAAATTTAATTAGCATCATTATTTAGGTGGGGACGTAGGATTAAATACCTTAGGTTAATGTTTTTTTAATCTTTATTAAACATGAAATTAAATTTTGGCTAAGGTGTTTATGCCTAAGTTTTTTGAGATTTATATAAAAGGGGACCATGGCTAAATATTTTAAGCTAAGGTTTACATTGTATTAATAAACACAACATATATTTTGTGCTAAAATATTTATGTTAAGCTCTTAGAACATGCCCAAAGGGGTAAAAGTAATATAAGGACCAAATGATATGATTTGACTTAGGTTTTTATTGTATTAATAAACATGATAAAACCTTTAGTTAAAATCATTTGGTCTAAATTTTTTGTTACAAGGACCCTTTTAAAATAAGTCTTAGTATAAGTTTGTAACCTAAGGTTCATGTCATTCAAAAAATGCAATGAGGACCTTAGGATATATACTTAGAATAAATAAGTTTATACATATATTTAGACTATGATATCATTTCATTATCTATAATACAAAGATCTCAAGTGTTTGAACATCCTCCGAGGGGTCCCATCAGTCTGTAATACAATTTGTGAGCTTTTAGAAACATTTTTAGAGTATATCCTAATCTTCAACAATGTAATACATTAGCTTAAATTTGATGATCTCACAAACATCAATGACAGTCTCGTAGATATCAAATGACGGTTGTATAAACATCAATTCTAAGGTAGTGGATCATTAGGTTTTATGGGCTTAAAGTTGATGATCTCACATAAGTCAATGACAATCTCATAGATATCAAATGATAACCATGTGAACATCAGTTTTAATCTCATGAAAACTTTCTATTATATAGACCTTGGATTTGATATTCTCCATCAGATCATTCTTCATGATGAAGCATGGATCATTGATCATGATTCGAGTGATTACATGTCATTGGTCCAATTCAATGTCTGGGAACCTTTTCTATCAAACTTGAAATGTAAGAGTGATATGTGGATGCTCTTTGGAGCTTCTTGGGCCTTTCAAATTTTCATCATTATGTTTGCTTTGTTAGATCCTTGATCCTAACTAGGAACAAGCCATTGATCATGATTTGGATGGTTACTTATTATTGGTCCAAAGGACCAAATACTCTGGTTTTTTAGGCTTTCTTCACTCCATTGGATCACAAGTCATGATGAAGAATGAACCATTAGATCTTTAAATAATAAAGGTATTTAAGTTATGACCCATTATGAAATTTAAAACTTAGGCCAAAAATGTTAAGACTAAGGTCTCATTTGTGTTGATAAACATGAATGGGGCATTAAAATTAAAACTTTAGGATAAATAGATAATAAAATGGAAACATGATATAAAAAATAAATGGACCCTACCAACATAAAAATTAGACTTGGTTAGAAATATAGGAAACAAAAGGGGAAAATAAAAGGTACCAAGTAGGACTTTCAGGTTAGGGTTTGGTCATGTTAGGAAATATGACTAAGCCTTAACATGGAAATTAAGGTTAAGTCCAAAATAATTTGAAATGTTCTCACCAATTTTCTCCTTCAAAATGTAAATTTGAACCAAGGGCTTGGGATAGGGTTTTTTGAAGGAGGTTTTTATTACATGAATCTAACAACAAGATGTTTCAGATCGAAGGCTAGTGAAATCCAAAATGAAGATAAATAATGAGGATCTAAGCATGATCCATTTATAAAGGATTAATGAAACTTAAAACTTATGACATGAAGGGAAATGGTTAGCAACATTAGGTAATCTTAAAATAAAACCAAAAACTAGTAGTCCAACTTTACCAAAGTGGATTATCTTCAAAATCTAATGTTGTTCAAAATAAGCCATGCTTTCAATGTTAAATTTCAAAGGGTCTCAAGGGTCCCAATTTTCAAAAATGGGGTTTTGTTGACATTAACACTATATATTCTAGTTTATCACCAATTTCATGCCTTAATCCATCCATAATGGTTTTCATTCCCTAGTGTCCTAGACCCACCTAATGTACTCAAGTGGTTGTAGAGCTAACATATATATTTAGATATACCTAGTTATATACTTGAAAAAGTTTGTGTAGTTTATTTATAGATGCATTTACTACACATGGGTGGAAAATGATGGATTAATATTGTACTTGAGTTCTTGAGTCAATCACATGAAATGTTTAGACACACTTACAGTCTTATCCAATCTATTCAAAGATTAGAATCAATCGAGCAGTGGTGGGCAATGAGAAAGTCAAAATTGTATTGAGTTTTTAAGATAACCATATGAGGATTGAGAAATATATTATCTCAATCCAATTTATTCAATGATTTTATCACTAGGTTCATGCATTAGTTCACATATCTAATGAGGTGTACTTATTCGTTTCCTCTCCTTTTACTTAGATTTAATAAGTTACTTTATTCAACATAATCTTTTGATTTTTATCATCTCTTAAGTAAGGATTGATTTTTTCATGTTTTAGTATAGGTCATTGCTTTGGATAATGTTTCACATACACATACCTATATTTTCATACTTAGACTCAACTATAATGCTTCAATTCCAAGGTAGGTTTAGGTACACTTATTTTTCCCTTATACTAGTCATTTCACTTTTTTGCATTTATAGAATAAAGGGGGTTAAATATAATCACTAAAAAGTGTTATTTTGATGCTAAAAGTGTTGTTTTAATTATCCTTTTCCTATCTTATCCCTAGACATATCCTAGAGATTTTAACACACTTTTTCAATCATTATGTAGACCATAAACAACTATAATTAATTTAAATATAGTCCTACAACAAAATTCCTAGTTCCAAACCCAATTTACCCAGTATTTTGATAGGTGGACATTAGCATCACATTATAGACATTAAAAACCACATGGTACTAGTGTTGCCAATTGGGCACTATTGTTCTTAGCCCTAAATCTCTTGAACATATACTTTTCTAAATGTGTTCCCCTCTTAAAGTTTAACTAATTACATTTTATTATACACGCAATATATAAATATCTATAAATACAAGACTATTTAACCTCTATTCACTATATGTAAATAGATGAAAAGGTTTATTTAAACAAAGAAACAAGTTGAGAAAACTTAACGTATTTGATCCCTATTCTACCCTAATTATACATAGTACCATATAAAATAGCCTAAGCCCAAAATTAAAATATTTCAAAGCTCAATAACATTCAAGTAATCTAAGTTAACTCTCATTATAGCATTCACTCTCACTTACACCAATTACTAGGTGAGAGAACTACATCGGGCTTGATCCCTTCTCAGAATATTTGTATGTAGGAAACTATCTTCATAGTGAGGTGTTAAGGATTTATAACATATCCTACTAATGAAAAAAATTTATCTCTTGATATTATTATAAGGAGTATTAGGTTTTATAGTCACAACACAGACTTATATATTTCAAATACATAGGAAAATGACCCAAAAACATAGGCATAGGTGATCCCAAAAAATAGGAACAATCCTAAAAATAGGACACTAACACCACTTTAAGGATACTATAGTAGTATGAAACTACTATCTAGGTGGGGCACTAATATCTAGTGAGCAAACATATGTCAAGACCCTATTTATGATAATCATAACTATCCAAAACCTAGTTTTCAGAACCTAGATCATCTATGATAGCCATTTTCTAGATAATTATTTATTGAAGTATTTATTAATGTATTTAGAAATTTAAAAAAATTCATAAGACATAAAATAATTATTGCTTGATTATTTCACATTATTTAATTAAATTATACATCTCATCCCTTTAATCTATCTCAAGTAATTACTTGTGTAAAACCCTAAAAGAGTAAATCATTAAGTAATGTTTTGGTTGTTGGTTGTTAAAATACAATATAATCAACCTATTATCAATGAGTACCCATAAAATAATTACTAGTTTATCCTTGAATTTGTTAAATATATTGGGTTGAATCACATTTGAATAACTAAGACTCATAGTATATTTTGCCTTATTATTATCTTCTTTAGAGGTTCCTTATTATCAATAACATTACTTGTATATTCATTATTACATGAATATTCACTATTAATCCATGAATTCAACATGTTTCCTTAACCAAAAAAAAATTCATAATAAACCCACTCAAAATAACCATAGTCATGATTAAATTTTATGTACTTAAATGAATATAAAAGTCACTTTATAAAAATGAATTTATACTCTAAATTAGTAACTTAATATTTAAAGAAAGGTAATGTATATTTAATATTTAATGTTTAAAATTTAAAATTTAATCTTGTATGGATTCACCCAAACCTTTTCAAATATTAATGCGATGTTTGAATGTTAACCAAAGGCCTTTATTCTTGGTGAAATAATATAATAAAGGTTCTTCTAGGTTTAATGTATGTATGCATATCCACTAGATAAATAATAAAATTAATTTAAATAACACAAAAAAAAATCAAAAATTGTCAATAGAGGGAATTTAGAATAGCATGTCAAATATGACACCTCACTTACTACAACATGTGATTAACATACAACATACCTCTGTACATGCAACTATAACCAAACGGGGTGATCCAGGATAATTAACTAGGGGTAATTACTCATAAAGGATGCTATGGGGAAGCATGTTACTGAAAGGATAGTTTATGGGGTTGAGGGTGTATCGATGTATGAATACATGAATAGGTCCTGAGCACCATATGTGGGACTCGTTATTCTGAATGAGACCATTTTTAGGTCCTTATCCCCCACTATGTATCTTTTTCACTTAGTGGGCTTGGTTCCACTCAAAGATAGGTAAACCATTATGTTCATACTAACCAAAAAACATAAATTTATACACCCCAAGTGAACAATTGCTTAAAATAGTTCTATGAAAAGAGAATAAGATATAACATCAATAAACATGTATGATATCCAACATGCTAATCATACATGGAAACCAACAATTAATTTAATAAAATGTAGAATATGTATAATTATCATAATCATATAAAATAATTATCATTGCCTAAAATAAGTATAATCATAAAACAAAATAAAATAAAATCCAAGGCAGCATATGCCATTAATTCATGGGCTACTAACTGAGTTGTTCAACCTCCTCATGGTGTAAATTCATTGCACCATAGCAAACATAATGATTCAAGTTCCCAAGTTACCTAATTAATGAGCATGTATGCCACTATTTGAATAAATTAATAGTGATAGGATTATGGTCATCTCTGTTATTCATTAGATAAGGTATATTGACAACCTATAATCGAATCTATGTTAATGATATTATATTGGAAATATCCAATGCATTAAAATTATTAAAGGAGAAATTAATGTAATCAAAAGTATATAGAAGCCAAAGGAATATTCCATTAATCATTGATTATTCAATCAACTATAAGGTTAAAATTAAAGGAACATAATTAGTCCTTGTAACTTTCACTTATACTATATTATTTTCTAGCCATACATCTACTCAAAGAACCATTAGGATTAATGAATAGCTAATTCATTGACTTCTCTTACAAGTATTTTATTAAAGAAGAAATCCATCTTTGTACAACATATTTCTAATTATAATCAAACATAGTATAGTATTATGTTCAAATATGATAAAGTATAAATTAGGCATGAATATAATAGGTTTCAAGGTGAACTAGAGTAGGAAGTACATAAGCATTGAAAGTTTCCACATAATTGAATATATACAAAACTCATACAACCAATAAGTGACTTATTCATAACAAGAGATTCTAAACAAGTTTAAATGAGTGGAACACAAATAAAACATTCCATTTAAGGAAATCTTACAAAATAGTTATTTGGGCACATCATGACACAATAGTGCATTTAATTCCAATGATCAATAAAATGGATGATAGCATACTTATCTCATAATAATAAATTTGAACATCTATACACTCAAAAATTATTCATTTATATAAGCATCAAGCATGGGAGTGTACATCACTCAATAATTCTATTTAAAAATACAAATAGTTTAAGATAACTTATTTCATCTACCCATAGATAATTCATTCTAGAATTCAATTTCAATTTAATTACATACTAGGAAGCCCTTAGCATAGTAATTAAGCACATAGTTTTACTCAATTTAGCAATGCATCTAATATTTATGCTTTAATAAAAGAAACCAACAATAATAAATTGATTAACCATATCATATATACCTTTATACATAACCATATAGGTTTGAGGTATAAAAGAGAGAGAATACTATTTATGCTTTTTGCATATGCTAGCAACAAGCTTAACTAAACTTGTTTATAAGTTACATATACAAGATGAAAAAATATAAAGAGAGATCCATATATTCTTTTCTACCTCAAAGGTTAAACCAACATATATAAGAAAATCATGGGTATCTATATATTGATATACTAAAGAGAATTAGCTAAACAATTCACCAATAAACATTCATTTAAGTTAAGATTCCAACTTGTTAACAAACCAAACCAACATACTCATGTATGGTTAAAAAATAAGGATAAACAATACATATGCATAAATAAACCCCTAATTAGATTTACCATATAGTTATCATGTCAAAAATAACACTGTTATATTTCTTAACAAGAGGTTAATGCCACAGTAATAATAGAAATGAAATATTCTAAGATAGAAATAGGAATGATGTTCATTCCAAACATCCCATGATAAACTCAAGTATATGTAAGATTAGATTCAGAAATATAATGTAGATTTTTCATCTTACAACAAGATCAACATCATAAACTTTTGTTTTATTTTCCCCTGTGATCCATTTCCAAATATAGGGTTAGCATATCATAATATCTTATATAACTAAACCAATTTCAAAAGGAAATAAGATTATAAATATATTCATGAATCATATTATATGAAATAATAACTAAGATAGGAATTAAATACACAACATATAATAAAATGTTACCCAATTCCTCACACCTATCTATGAGATCACCTAGGAATATGAGTAACATGAAATCAAATCAGATTAACCCTCCCAAATAGCGCTATAAGCCAAACCATCGATTGTCCTTACCACCCCATCCATCAACTAGATGGTGGTTTCAACTACCAGGGTCAAGAAAGGATTCTGAGCAAGGAAATATTATTGTATTATTGGAAAATTCAACACAATACAAAATTTATAATGGTAAATGACAAACAAACACCATTCTAAGGTGAGACAAAAATAACCAAACCTAGCATTGTTATAAATTGAGAGTGGGGATATCCACTACAGGTTGTTTGAAGGATATAAGAATGGATTTAACAACTAAATATATATACATAACAATAAAAAAAATGAACATGGAAAACCTCCATGTTTATGGTCATCCTACAATATCTAGGGTACGAATCCATATCCCATACTCGTAAGCATGCAGATCATAGCTCAACAATTTAGGTCTAGTCTAGGAACAATCATATAATAGTTATATAATTCAATTAATCAAACAACAAGAAGGAAATTTAAAACCAAATAACTCACAATAATTTATACTTAGCCAAAACCATAGTCCATCTTAAATAAACAATTATAATAGTTAACATAAATAACCAGTCAATGCATTCACATATGACTTCAACCATGCAATAATTTCCAAAAGTAACAAACAATGATTATAATAATCATTCATCTCTAGAAATTAATTTTAAGTCAATAATAGATATATGGGATTCATGGGATCATAATGAGGTCTCAGGACCTCATATGGTCCCTGAATCCTAAAATTAGGTTAAAACTTCTATAAAAAAAAATAGACCCATAATGGTTTTATTTAAAAATTCAAACCCTTGTTATGAATTATAGATTCCAATAAATTTTTATAAATCCTAATGAGGTTTAGCAGTGTATAAAAAACATGGTAATCCCACCATAAATCAAAACCCAACCATAGATAGAATCTAACCATTATAAAGTGAACATGTATAAGATCACCCATTGAAAAACTCAGACATATAATACTGAAGGAATCAAGTTATTCAAGAGGAAACATAAATGGTGAGTTCACCTCAAGGAGCTAGTTAATGTTGCATTCCAGTATGACCCATTAATAAAAAATCAAAACTATACCTTTAAAAAAACTAATATAACCCTATTTTACTTCTAACTTCAAATGTATAAATCAAAACTCAATAGTATGTAGTCTACAAATAGGGTATTATGACCCACTGAAACATGCCCAGGTTGAATAACACCAAAAAGGAAACATCGCAACATGAATCCATTAAAATAAATGTATAGGTTCTAATGAAACAAAAATCCATCCATTTAAGACCAAAAAAAGCTATACAATCACAACCATACAACACTCATGGCCTTCCTCAAAGGGAACATGGTCGATAATATAAGATCACAAATCCCCATTTAAAAACACATCTACATATTCAATATGTCAATTCGATATTTTTAACATATTAAAACTAAACACACAACCCTACCAACTATTACAGAGAATACTCAAACAATGATATGCACCCAGTCTAATATATACAGATGTATGTGTGTATAAAACCTAGGTGGAAGAGTAATTACTTTTTCAAATATATATGAAAAAGAATAATTTTAATATATTGGGAACTAGATACCCATCCATATTTTTTTTGACTTCTTCAATGCATATGCAACATCCATTATCTTTTATAATTATCTAAAGAAAATAATTAGACTCATAATAAAAAATAACATACCTAGATCAAGCCATGGAGAGAAAAATATAAAAAAATATGCAATAAAATTTGATAAATAGGTCTAAAATGACCTTATTTTACATATAATGAAATTGAATAAGAAATAATAAGTCCAAAAACCCCAAGTCCAAAATACAAACGCAAAAATTGAACTCTTTGTATTTTTTCTTTATTTTATCCATTCTTTCTCCTTCCTGCATCCCATCCACCCACTATCGACCCCCTCTTTTCCTTTTATATCCCACTATCATACTCATGAATTATAAATTAAATTTTAGGAGAGAGAAACTCCCTCTAATGTTGTCAACCCCTTCCTAAGACAACACTTGCCAAAAGTCATAAATGCAATGGTCATAAATGACCCATCTAAAAGGTCCAAAAACATTTAAAAAATAAAATAGAAAAAATAATAAATTTAAATATAATTTAAATGTTTAAATTACATATAGTTATAATTAACCAAACAATGACCATACACCAATGACCATGGTAATAGTCAATGTGGGGGGTCATGGGGTTAGGTCTAGGCAAGCCCTGTATAGTGTCTAAGTCCCAGTAATGGGTTAGTCCAACAAACTCAGGTGGTGTGGAGTTCATAGAGGATAAAGAGAAGTATAGTGTGGTATGTTTAAAATATAATATTTGAACCAAATAAAATAATGATGACACATAATATTCAAACATCAATATGATAAGGCAACAAAAGACAAGACACAACAAAGGCGAGAAGATGAATTATAAAAATACAAATGAAAAAATAAATTAACTTATGGTAAGGTAATAAATCAAAAAAACATGGATACCTATTAGAACCAACATGAATACTTAGGAACCACTTTGATACCCTTGATACCAATGACAACATCTAGCCTAGCTCATACATGAGTGCCCACAACCATTGAATGTACATTAGCAGTATCTGATTAGTAATAGATAAAGAAATACATAACTATAATAAAAAACTAATTATAGTATTATTCTACATAATCATCATGTGAAAAAATTAAAAAATGATGTCATTGATTTATAGTCCAATTATCATCACATTAACATCTAGTAATATAGTCCAACTAGATAAACAAATGTAGCAACTAACTATACAAGCAATAAAAATAATGCTTAAGTAGTCATATAAGAGTATCTAAAAGGTGGGGTCTTGACATCCTCCCCTCCTTAAAGAGGAGATATCCCAGTGATAAATTAACAACCAAGAATAATTCCAAACTAAAAAGTGGTCTTTTTACTCTTTTTACAAAATGCTCATGCATTATAAGCATTAAAAAATAACTCAAGAATAGAATAACCAGATTGACAAGATTTATTAATTATCATCTAAAATAAAAGTCATTCTTATACATCATTACATAGTCTATAATAATACAAGGAATATTATCATGCACTTACCTTCCTGGTATAACACAAAGATTAATCAATCTCATAATGTGAATACATCCATAAGTTTACCTTGTTGAATTTCATATGCTGCCTCCAGGACAACCATGCCCTTCATTTTAACCAGGATAGGAAACCATCCTTTCACAAGTTTCCTTTTATAAGGCCAAGGTTATAAAAATAAAGTGTTGAATGCACTTTATTATCCATAAAAATATTGGAAAGCTTATTAGTGAACTACTATTTTTAATATAGTAAAACTAAATTTTCCCCTCATTTCTAGCCACCTATGCAACTATGAATCAATTAATTCCTGCCAAGGTAGTAATTCTAAAATGTATATATATCAAAATTTATCAACAATAAGGTTTTTATTACTCTGTATACCCCAAAATTATAGCTGATATCTCATAAAAAATAACATATTTAAGAATTTTCATCTTAATTACCCACTCATATACAAGCTCTTTTAATAAAAAAATTAACTTTCAACCAAGCCTTCCTCTCATTATGAGGAAATATTAACACGTAAAAATATAATTTCATAACAACAATTTTAAAAATTATAATCCAATATACTTACACAAAACCCTTGGATTGGGGTGTTTTCTTCCCATAACACTTTTTAGTTAAATATAAATATACTCATAACTTCATAATGTTCTCTAAAATTCTAAATAATACATCATTCATATATGTACATGGCATTGCCACCACCTGAGTATGCTTTGTGCATTCATCTATTTCTTTCATTTCAAAATGAAAATCATCAAGATCAACCAACTACTATGGTTCCCACAATCTATATTGTGCATGCATACATTCATGTTAACATTCATCATAAAATGTCATCAAGAACATAGATCCGTCAATCCATGGTTATTTATCTTTCACCATTCACCATTCATGGGTTAATCCAATATCCTAAACCAACCACATTAGACATCAAAGAAGACACACTAGGCATTAACATGCAACCCCAAGGTTTTTAATATGCTCTCCATCACTTTGTGAGATCACATGGTGGTTATAAGGATTACAATCCCACTATCTTCCTACACTTATCTCTTAGCAACATATCAATGTACATGAAATTTTTAAAAATCTTCCTGATCCAGACTTAACACCACTCTTATCAAGCATAAAAACAACATGCATTCCATCCATTCATAAACAAAATAGAAATATAATAATTTTAGGTATATAATATAATACCTTACACACAACATGTTTGCACTTACCAATCAACACATGCCTTAAATCAAAATGTTCATTCCACAACATTATTTTCATGTAATTTAACCATTAACTCAATCATAACAAGCTTGAATTTACAAGTTAGTATGTGCTTGTATTTCATCAAGTTTAACCTTAATTTTTTTTATGTAAGTCCAATTACTAGTACCAAATAGTAATTTTATAAGTCTATATAAATACATTTCACAAGGTTATTGGTACCATAACCTCCAAGAGATGGTAAAAATACACTCAATCCAAGAAGTGACAATTATACATGAAGATCCCATGTCCAACCCATGGCTGCATAACCCAAATGAATTATTATACAAAGGGGAGAAGTGGGTTTTAGCCTATGTGAGAATCCACTCCCTAGCCCATACCTAGCCTAATAATTATGTCTAAAGTGTTCTCTTCACCTTAAACCTCCTTCTTGCATCAAAGTTCAATGGTAGACCCATGATGTCAGATCACACTAAACAACACATTCACTATACCTTGGTAGTTCTTTAGTTAACATAAGTTGATTCCAGAAGGAACTACATCACAAGGTGGTTCATGATCACATCACATCAAATCATATAGATATAAAAACTATAAAGTATAATATGGAGATTTATAACTAGGTTTATTCACACAAAATAGTGATGTTACAAGTTGTATGATTAATAATATCAGTAAGAGGTAAAGTATCAACACATCATAAAATAATTTACATGCACTAAAGGAACACAATACTATGTCACACATGTGGGTCCAAAGTTTTGGTAAATTTTCTAAGCTATTTTCACATCATACCATTTAACACATTATTATCCTTCCTCATTATTCTACCTAATGTCAAAATGTCATCCAAGATGGCATAACTATTTAGCATATAACATCTTACTTAGTTTTAGAGCCTCAAGTTCCTCATCACCTTCCTTCAAATAGGGGCGTATTCTATAATATCTTATAAATATATATCCATGAGTCCCAAAAATCCATCACAAAATTTAAAAACTCATGGATTAGATGGTTAATTCTATTTACTAATGATTGAGGTCCCCAAAACTTCCTCACTTTCCCAAACAAGTAAGTCAAATTTACACACTAGGCCCTCTAGGCTTAAGTTACATCATTGGACATCCCAATGGTATTATTGAGAATTTTGACCAGAAGTCAAAATGATTCAACCCCCTATAGTCCAAAACTTTATACAAGGATCTAGTAATAAGTCATAGGGTGTGTCATGTTTCATTTAATGTAATTTAATATCATGTTAGCCTTGGTCATAGTCTAATTTAGTCATTATGTCATTTCAAGTCACTTAGGGTTCATAAATGGGGTAATAGTGAAAGGGGTATATTTTTAAAGGTATATATGTGGTAAAACTTATTTACAACATCCAATATGTCAAATTCCTTATCAATATTCTAAGGATTAACTGAAACTTGAAGGTTCTTAACTAAAATTCAAGGAAACAATTGAAAAGAGGGAGTTTCAAAGGTTGTATGTCCTATAATAGAGAGTTTCACATGTAAAAATATAATTTAATGGATCTTCAAGCACCCTGATTTGATTTCCACACTTGACATGCTCTGGAAGTGCCAAAAATGGGCTAAAATGATTTTATATCCCCATCACTCCACTATGCACATGAAACTAGTCAATAGGTTTTTAGATAGTATGACCATTAGGAGGAATTTCAAATAAAATGATATTAGTGGTAGATATTACATGTGGTTAGGTTCATTTAAATTTTTGGATTTTAAGGAATGGTGGCATATACTTTATGAACCATCCTTAACAAGTTGATTGTCTAGTTTTTCATGATGTTTTATTCTTTTTGGGAATTAAATGTTTCATTCCTAAGAAAATAAAATTATGAGTAAATGTAAATTATTAATTAATTTATCTCAATTATCATACTATTTTTAAAAAATATATATGATTTTACCTTTTCCAAAAATAGTAATAAGTGTGAAAAAATCAAACATAGAAATTATTGTGCAGGGATGGCAAAGTGTCATAAACAAGACCAAAACTTTGTTTTCAGATTGGGAAGTGTTTAGAGTAGCTACTGAGAGGGTGTGGGAGGGGTAAATAAATAGTTAAAAATGGTATTCGATACCTTAAACTCATTCATCATACATGAACATGAAAGATTATAAATCAAAACATGAACAAGAACATACATCACACGAACACATCATTTATGTGGGAAACCCACTAAGGGTAAAACCCACTCTCAAGCCTAAAAAAACAATGGAATACTATCCTATAAGATGAATCAAATAATATATTTTAGACCATCACCAACTGATCAAAGAGTATCTGCCCCTTAATTTAGTCTAGCTCCAACTAGACCTTTTTCTAGCTCTAACTAGAAATGAGGCTAAAACCTCCTAAGGGATTAATAACCAATTAAACCACCTATTTTTTGATTTCTACCACTACTTTTATGTCTTATACACCTGATGATGACCTTCTCTTGCTCTAACACTTGCAATCCCCTTCATAAACCATTCTCTCAACGAAGTCACACTTTAGACTGTTATGTCTAATGACTTGTTAGTTCATGAACTAATCAGTCAAAGATGACTAATAATTTCTACCATATGAAGGTCCTCAATGACCTATATTTTTTCCTTGACTTAGCTCTTTCCTTTGCTTTAATGAGCACACTCTCACCCCTCTACAAATAGGTTAATTTTACCTTTTATATATATCACTCCATTATCTAACCCATCTTGGTTGTCCAAGATACTTTTCATACCTAACTTAGCATTATAAAATATACTCATACAGGTCATGAATCCAACTCAAACACTCCATATGTCATCCATACTTGAAAACAAGCTCAATCCTCCTTTAGATCTCATTTAGGCATAATGCATTAGCCCTTATAGTTAATTCACCACATATGACCATATGCATGAATAATATCCTTCATCAATTCTTTAAAAACATAAATCCTACATCCAATAGATAATTTCTCACTCCCACATTAGTATACAACATGTATAACTTCATCTCACACATTAAACCAAGCCTTTTAGACTACTCTCTAATTAGGTCTTTACACATTAACAAAATAGTCATATAAAACAAAAGCATAAAGAATATTTTCTCAAAAAACCACCTTAAAAAACACATTTATAGGTCCTCCATGACATAAATAACACCTCCAAATACATTTGTCATCTTTACTAGCTCACACAAGTCCAAACCAACTCACACAAATTATTTACTCAAACTGGTCAAGGACCCAAGAAACTTAGTCAAAGAACTTTGACTACTCCAACCAAACTAGAGAAAAAATATGAATACCAAATCCATGTACTAAATCTCTAACACTTATATAATATCACTAATCTTTCACTCACCTGCTCAGCATAGCTTAAACTAGAATCTTCAAATAGGCCACTCTAAACTAACTATAAGCTCCAAAAACTAGTCATGTAGATGTTCTTGTCTAGCACATGAAATAACACTTTCATAACGTATAATCCACATTCATAGATTATATTTGATATATACGTCAACCTCCAATAGTTATTTATCATTTCCAACCAACTTTCATTGATCTAACATACCAATTCCTCAAGTCACTATCTCACAGTCTTAACACAGGAAAGTCTACCATGATCAATGGTCATAAAGAACACTTGCAAATACTATCAAATTATCCTAATGGATAATAATGAAACTAAGAGACTTATAATTCAACCCCATATGATTTTGATATCTTAAATCAACTTGAATCACTTCAAACTAACCTTACCAAAAAGGCTACTTTAGATTGCTATTTTTCTCCTTTAGACCTCAAGTGACCAGGCAACTTTGAACTTATATAAATTTTACATAGAAAGATGAATATCACTAAAACATTCCATAGCCATTTTGGATTATTCCTATTCTTCATCATATACCCATTAGTTTCCATGATCATATTCAAAAATCTCCCACAATATAAAAATTACTATTAAGAATTACTTTTCTATGGGGTCCACACATAGTCAAGAGTACAAACATACTTTCACAAAAACATAAAAGATTATTATACAACCTCTAGTAATCACATTTTATCACTAAATCCATTCTGATCCCAAAACAACAATATCTTCTCTATCAAGTCTAAGACTCAGGTTTTGATACTCAAAAAACTCCTTAGCTTCTTAGTAATCATTCATAAAGATGTTCCACTTAAATCCTAAAATAATGCTTGGATAATATTCTTAGGGACATTACCCAACTACTCCAAAGAGATCAACTTCTCATGCAAATCTTGCGCATGCAAAACATCGTGAGAAGTTTCCTCTTGGGTTTCTTGAACTCATTTTTAACATCTTTTAAACCTTCTAAACCAACTTTATAACTTTGCAGCTCAATACCTAGCCTCAAGCCTTATTAACATGCTTGAAAAATCATTCATAAACATCTCTCATGCAAAACTAAGATTCACTAACTTGAAAACACCCTTTAACTCTTCACAAGGCCTCACAAGGCCACCTCTGCCAATAAGGCCAATGGTCAAACTATCTTACAAATCACTAGACACCTCTTGTAAACCATAAAATTATCCTATTATAACCCTATACATTTCTAAAATTCACATTCCAAGCGTACTGGTCTCTTCATCATGATATAGCTCTTAAAGTACTCAAAACCCCATAGGCAACCATAAATGATCAAGATCACAAGGCATAAGATGAGTTACATTCCATCTGAAGACCACTTAGAAGGACTCCAATTGCTCTCTCAACCATATGTACATACCATGTACTATCTCTCCATGTTCTATGCCATCCACTCATGCTTCTATAGAGCTAACTGCTCCCACAAGATTTCACTAGCAACCAATATTGAGCTGAGCACAAACATCATGCATATGAGACCAAGAGCACTCTCATACCACTTTTTCATCACCAATTCCACTTGAAATTAATGAAAACACATCATTTTCACTAAAGTCCCAAAAATTTCCCATTTTTCATTGATGGAAACACCTCCTCTACTCTCTCCCCCTTTGCAAAAATGACAAAGTTGACTCATCTATCAAATAGGCTCTTCTATCTTTAATCAAGAAAATAAAAAACACAACAAAGATCACATACCTTTCTCTTTCATCCTTTGAAACTTAGAGCACGACAACTATCAGTAATAGATCATAAAGCAACCATAGTGATTCCCCTTGGACCGAGCTTTCTTCAAGAACCAACTTAGGTCATAACTTCAAAAGATCTATAAGATCATTGCACCTGACCACTAGGAAATAATAGTAGATCCCATTCAAACCACTACCACTTGAGAAATAAATAGCTTATCTCCCCCTTTGCTAAACATTGAATGTAGACCTTTAAGTCTCTAAGAGACCTAAACAACACTAAATCACACTTCTTTCCTAGATCCTTGGATCTGACACCAATTTCTTATTATCATAGCTACCCATAGGACCCTACTCCACTTTAAAGGCTCCCACTTAGTCTATACAACCCATGCATCTCTATAAGACCTTTAAGAATAGCTACCATTACTTCAAACAACAACAAGAGCACCATATCACTATGCAAGCTCACATACCTTTTCACTCAAGGCACCCTATAGACCACCAAAGGAATTTCATGTATAGAACCATACTTGAATAATTCTTATAATATATCAAACTACTCATCTATAAACAAAAAAGCCAATCTTCTTTGGAAAGATATCACAAAATTGCTCAACTTCTCCACCAGGCCTACTTAGATCCCTTGTAGCTCTATCTAGCTACTACATACCTTATAAATTTTTGTATTGATCACTTCAAACCATGAAACTATATATTTGAAGACCATTATCATGTGCCCTTATGAATTCCAAGAATGGGCCTCCAAGTCATCCTCCTTAGCATACTTCTTTATCATACTATCCAATTAGGCTTCTTAATGAGCTAAAACTTGAATAAATTCAAATATAATCAATTTCAAAAAAAATTAAAAGATGATTTAGATACCCATATGGCCTATTCAATTGCTTTTGAATTTTATATCCTCCAACTCCAAAGTTTGACCACTTTTCCAAACATGCCCAAATCACTAAGCCTTTAAAGTAGTTATTGGTCTAAATTCAACCTCCAGTCAATGTAGACACCTAAACTAGATACCACACCTAGAGACCATCAAAAATCACTTTCATCCAAATTTTAAGCCTCCATACCTTTGGGAACCATGACTTATTTTATGCCACTAAATGCATGTTCTTGAGAAGAGAAGCTAGTGACCACTCAAAATGCTCCACCTGGCACAAAAACATTCATCCACATGTAAAACCACCTGGAACATGTATTAAACACATGTGAAGACCTTCCTAAGAAAAACATAATCTATGACACATCTTAATTCTTCAAGTGAGCCTTCAAACCAAGTATCCTGGGCAAATAGAGTTATCATCTATAGCAAGCACCTTGACCAAATGGTCAAAACCACACCTAGGCATCTTAGTAACACCTCCAATTTACCTACCCTTCTTTAACATGCAAAACCCAACTTGAAACATCTATTATTTACCTTCTATCCACCTTGAAACACTCAAAGCACTATATTGGCACCTTTTAGGTAGTCATCACTACCAAAATAGGTCAACTCTAAATTTTGACCACAAAACTCACATCTATGCTCATCAAGAACTCAAACCACCTAAGAATGACTCATGGAGATCTTATACATGATCCAATGTAGTTAAATCCACATTTATCCTTGAAATCACTACCCATATCAAGCATCTAAAAATGATCAAAAATGCACATTAGGACCAAGAGACCTAAACATACCTCTTGAACAATCATCCTTGCTTATTTCTCTTCACTAACCTATAGGATCAATTAAACCTACTCAAATAGGCTTGAAAATAGTCACAACATGGAAAAAATATTTTTAGTAATTCTTCAAATAACACAAGACATTAAGATTTAAATCACAGATCAACTACTTCTAATGAAACAACTCAACCTCATGATTAACGAAAATAAGACAATTATGCATGTCATAGTCTTCAACCTTTATAGTCATCTTTGAATAAGACACAATATATTTAAATGTCATTTTAAAGTCCTTTTGAGGTTACCAAAATGTCAAGAAACTATTGTAAATCAAAACAAATCCTTCATGAATACATTTGTAGACTCTTTTTCAAGAATACAAGAACCTTGTGATGCGACAAGACATAATCATCTTTAGAATAATGTGAATTCATTCATGATTATTCAATTATGGAAACAATACCTCTTATACCATATAAATATTCTTGAATACTCTTCACATATACATAGAGAATCAACTTCAACAGGCACTGTGTGGATTTGAAAACTCAAAACTTATTATTTGTAAAACACTAAAACCCTCTTTATGATATCAACAACATGACAAAACATTTTTCATGACCTTTTGGGGTCATATATATATCAAATAAAATTTTCATATAATTTTATCATCCACCTTGAGTGTCTAAGATTACTATTCAGTTCATCTAGTCACATAGCCTATCCATTTTGAGACATAGTCAACTTCCATGGAGCTCTTTTTTTGTAAAGACACACATCTAGATATTTCTTAGTGAATTATACATTGTCATATAATTTATTTCCATTTTATATGAGTCTTATCCATGCATATATATCCATAATACATTCACTTTTAATTTAAAATCTTCATTGATTGTCATATCTTCTATAGGTTTCAAGGAAGCCTAATTCCAATTACCCTATTTGCTTCAATGAAAAACTAATGATTCAAGATGGTCCATAAAGTCCTTAAAATTAATTAATCCTATAAAAATACATTTATTACAACTTATAATATATCTCTCCATGCTTAAAATTCCTCAAATCACTTACTTATATTACCAAGGCACCATTAGGCTATGTTTCTCCTTCAATTATAAACCTCTACCTTTCAGAACACCTTTACATATTTTTACCTATCATGATTACTAACCAAGATACCATATCAAATAATCCATATCATACAACTCAAGTTTGATCTTGGATTTGGCTTCAGTATAGTCGTTCTCTAAACTTACTAGTGCCAACATGTAGACCTTTATGTAGACTTCAAATCTAATCTTCACTAACTTATCCATCATAGAGAAACCTTCAAAATTAATTAGTCCTAAAATAAAAAATAAAAAAATAATAAGAACCATGACATCAACAAGGCTACCATATTGATCATTAATAACTCTATAAACTCTGCCAACAAGCTAACTAAGAAGACACCATCAACCAAGTTACTCACAAGATCACCTTCCAAGCTAATTAAGCCTTAAGAAGGACTAGAAATAATACTAATTATTGAGAGTAGATAATAATATGGGGTTTGAATTAGTAATTAAAAATGGTATTTAATTCCTTAAAATCATTCATCATACATGAACATGAAATCTTATACATTAAAACATGAACAAGAGCATACATCACACGAACACATAATTTATATGGGAAAACCTCTAATGGGAAAAGACCCACTCTTAAGCTTGTAATAAAAATGGACTACTATCCTATAATTTCAATGAAACAAGATACTTTAGACTAGCACCAACTGATCAAAGAGCATCCACCCCTTAATTTAGTCCAACTCCAACTAGACCTTTAGCTAGCTCTAACTAGAAAGGAGGCTAAAACTGCCTATGTGATTAAGCATTAACTAAACCAACTCTTATATTATTTCCTCCACTATTCTAATGTATTGTACACCTGATGATGACCTTCTCTTTCTCTAACACTTATAATCCCCTTCATAAATAATTCGCTCAACCAAGTCAAACTTTAGACTATTAGGTCTAATGACTTACTAGCTCATGAGCTAATTAGTCAAACATGAATAATTATCTTTATCCTTTGAATTTCCTCAATGATCCATCTCTACTCCTTAACTGATATTTTTCCTTCACTTGAGTACACACACTCTCACACCTCTATAAATAGGCTAATTTGACCTTGTATATATATATCATTCCATCATTTAACCCATCTTGGTAGGCCAAGATACTTCACATAATTTTATTACCCTTATAAAATATCCTCACACATTTTATAAATCCAACTAAAACACTCCATAGGTTTTCCATACTTCAAAACAAGCTCAATCCTCCTTTAGATCTCAATTAGGCCTAGTGCATTAGCCTTTAGAGGTCATTCACCACATATGACCATAATCATTAATAATATCTCTCAAAAAATATTTAAACACATAAAACATACCTCTAATATATCATTTATCACTCCCACATGGGTCTACAACATCTATAAATTTAACTCACACTTTAAACCAAGACTTTTAGACTACTCACTAATTAGGTCTTTACACATTGGAAACACAATCATATAAAACTAAAGCATACAAAAATATTTCTAAAAAGACACCTAAAAAATACATGGATAGGTCCTTTATGACCTAAAAAACACCTCCAAATCAATTTTTCATCTTCACATAGCTCAAATAGGTCCAAACCAACTCACACAAACTATCTACTCAAACTGGTCAAGCATCCTAAAAACTCAATTAAAGCACTTTGACCACACCAACCATACTAGAGACAAAATATGAAGAATAAATATATTTAATAATTATATAAAACCTATATAATTTCACCAATCTTTCACTCACCTCAAACTCTATTTAGGATAACTCAAACTAGCCTTTTCAATTAGGCCACTATAGACTACCTGCAAGCTCCAATAAGTAGTAATGTAGAAGTTCTTGTCTAGCACATGATAAAATAATTTAATACCTTATAATCCACATTAATATATTATATTTATGTCAACATACAATATTTATTTCTCATTTTCAACCAAATTCCATTGGTCTAATAAATAAATTCCTCAGGTCACTATCTCACAATCTTAACACAAAAAAGTCTGCCATGATCAATGGTCATAAAGAACACTTGCATATATTTTCAACCTATCTTGATGGATAATAATGAAACTATGAGACTTATAATTCAACCCCATATGATTTTGAGATCTCAAATCAGCTTGAATCACTTCAAACTAACCTTACCAAAAAGGCTACTTCAGATTGTTATTTTTTCCTTTAGGCCTCTAGCGAATAGGCAACTTTGAACTTCTAGATATTTAACATAGAAATATGGATGTCACTAAAAATTTCCATATTTTTTTTTACAAGTCCTAGTATTCATCACATACCCATTATTTCCCTTGATCATATTCATAAATCTCTCATAATATCAAAGTTACTATTAAGAATCACTTTCCTATGGGGCCAACACACAGTCAAGAGACCAAATATAATTTCATATAAACCTATAAAATTCCTATATAGCCTCTAATAATCACATTTGATCACCGAATCCATTATAATCCCTAACCATCAATATCTTCTCTATGGATTCTATGATTGGGGTTTTGATACTCAAAAACCTCCTTAGCTTGTTAGCAATCTTTCATAATGTTTTGCCCCTTAATTACTAAACCAATGATTGAAAATTATTCTTAGGGAAATTACCCAAATGCTCCAAATATCTCATCTTCTCATGAAAACCTTCTAGGTGACAACAATCATGAGAAACTTCCTCTCAAGCTCCTTACACTCATTTCTAGCACCCTTTAAAGCTTCTAAACCAACTTTCTAACTTTGTAGCTAAATCTCTTACCTCATACCTTATTAACATGCTTGAAAAATCTTTCCTAACCATCTAGTATGAAAAAATAATCTTTACTAGCCTGCAAACACCCTTTCACTCTTGACAAGGTCTCACAAGCCCACATAGGCCAACTAGGCCAATGGTCAAACTATCTTGTAAACCAATAGACACCTATTGAAAACCATACAACTATCATATTAGCACCTTATACATGCATAACATGCACATTTCAAGCATACTAAGCTCCTTATCATGATATAGCTCTCAAATTACTCAAAACCCCATAAGTATCCACACATGGTCAATCCCATAAGACACAAGATGACTTACACTCCATCTTAAGACCACTTAGAAGGAATCTAATTGATCTATCAACCACATGGGAATACCATTTACTCTCACTCGATGCTCCATTCCATCCACTCATGCTTCCATAGAACCAACTATTCCTACAAGCTTTCACAAGCAACCAAGACTGAGCTGAGCACTAAAATCATGCATATTAGACCAATAGCACTATCCTACCACTTTTTCATCACTAATGTCACTTGACATCAATGAAAACACAAAACTATCACCAAAATCCTAATAGACAGGAGCACCAAACTTAGGAGACCTTGCTACTTGGAATTGTATTCCACTTTTGGTGTTGTTATCCACTTTTATCATTGTTATCTTGGTGGTTTGGCTTTTTTGGGTTCTACTTGGTAAGCCTATGATATTGTGGTAGTGAAATATTAAAGCTTGGGTCTGTTCCAAGCTATTTGTGTGCCTGATTCAATATTCAAAACTCTTAGGAGCTCCTGGTACTTGAACATGAATAAAAAACATGGGAAAGAGAGGAGGGGTTCATGTGTAAAGGATACATTAGATGCACTTCACACCTTGTGTGTGGGCATGCTACCTACATACCAATACTTTGAAGAGGGATCAAGATTATTTTTTTCTCCCATTTGAATTCCTTAGTGAAATTATGTGATTTATGTAACTAGATTCAAAATTTGAATTCACTTTGCATGATTAGGGACTAGTATGAGTGCTTGAATAGGCTTTAATTAGTCTTGGAATGTTGTATGCAAAGAATAGGGAAGAGTGCTTGAGTATAATTTCTTATATTCTTGATTCTTTCCTATGAATGAGTTCCAACCCTTATAAATGGACATTAAATGGCCTTATATATGGAAACTAATTATCATGGGTTAGACGAGCTTGCATTAGGCTAATAGGGGAAAAGGTAATAATTCAAGAAAATCTGACTATTTGAGGCTAAAGTAAGCTTGGATAATAACACCAAAAATAAGACACCCCTAAGTTTTGTCTCTCTTTTCCATGTTGAGTGCTATTATCCTAGGAGAATGAGACCTAGGGGGATGGATCTAGGTCTGAGAGGGATTCTTGGGTCTCAAAAATCTATGTCCAAGAAACTATGGGTGATTGGGAATCAATGAAAGTCTAGTCTAGAAGGGTTGAGTGAGTAAGATAAAGGACCTATAGATTGGGTGATATTAACCATTTCTAAGTCATCCAATTTCATATTTATATGATTACATTTTCCCCTCATTTATTTTAGTGATGAAGAAAAATGAAATTTTAGGATAAAGGAAAAATAAAAAGCATGCCTGAACTTACATGTAAGGGAAAAGTTCATGAAACTATGTGATGTTGGATGTGCATAGAGAAAACACATTATGATGTGTGAATCTAAAAATAAAAACATGAAGTCAATCAATTATTATTAGATATGATAAATCTAAAATAAAAATGTATAAAATATAAGTAAAAGAAGAGAAAGAAATGAATACACATCATTGAGTATGAAAACTAATATAAAACATGTTGTGATGCTAGATTGTGTTGAGTATGTGATGAATCAAGAGTAATATCATGAATGGAGCTGATTTATCAATTCCATGAAATGTGGATAAATAATGAAAAGGTTGGCCCTTTGGATATATCATCACCAACTAAGTGAAGTTAATCAAACATGTGTGTGTTAATATATGTCTAGACTGTATGTTTAATCCCTCTAATTAGGTGGCTCAAGAATATAAAGGTTGGACCTTTGGGTCCATTATTGTCCCATGAAGTTAAACTTATGAAGTGATAGCAATATAAAATATATGTCATATGAGATGGCTCATGCAGCCCATGAATTTTCTAAAAATATAACACCATAACATAGATAGTGGAATGTGTGCTAGAAACTAGGCGACTCTTGGCCATTTTGAAAGATGGAAATTAGGATTGTATGAAAAACACCCAAAACTGATGTACTAGGCTTATATTAAATCCAAAATAGGAGCTCAATTACTCAAAAATATAAACATGTATGAAATTTTAAATTTAATGTGATTCCAACCACCCATAAATGGAGTAAGGCACACAACTACTGAGAATGCCTAGAATAAACTAAACTCAAAAATAAAAGAAGATCAATGTGCCATGCACATTTCCCCCAATCACTAATATCTAAAACATGGATTCTTATTTTAATGTTATTCTAATTTCCCAATCTAAATTGAATGTGAGAACTAGCATGATGCACATGATAACCCCTTATATTTGAGAAGCCTATGTTAAACTACTAAATTTGAAGGATCTAGAAGTGCAAAAAACTATCCCTAAACTATTTTTTCCCTATTTATAGAAAACCTAAGTATTTTATATCTATATATGAGTGGAAAACTATATACACCCCTATTTTTGGCACTAGTATGCATTTATAGAGCCACTATCCATTTTCGGTGTTGTTGTCCATTATGAAGACTAACTGTTGATCTAAGACTATTCCTATTTTTTGCTTTGATTTGATTAGTTTGACCTCTAAATTTTGTACTAATTATTTTGAATTCTATTATTTTGATTGATAATTTTTTTATCTCTATGAAAAATCCCCTATTTGATGCCCCCTCTTTTTATGGTAGGAATGATGAACCTATAATGACTACCCTCAGAAGAAAAGATTCTTACAAGTTTGTTAATATAAAAAGATATATGAAATAAAATTTGATTTATGATAATATGTTTGAATATATACCAATGTTTATATTGATATATATTATTAGATCAATATGGGTATGCCTAGTAACAATGTGAAAGGATTTGCAAAGTATTGAACTAAAATTATAAATGTTAATTACTAGTTGTTAGTTAGAGGGATGGAGCATGATATCTATCATGGCACCAAGAAAGCAAAGAAAATGCATGATATATATCATTTCATTGCACACATTTAAAAATCAATAATCAAACAAGCAAAAAGTAAGAATCGAGATGTAAAAAGCATACTAGATGGGATAAGGGGCCATACAAATAAGGGACATGGTCGCATGTCACTAAAACTAGTAATAATCATAAAAGGCATGTTTAAATTCCACATACACATACAAGTGAAATAAGCAAAGTTTACACATAGGCCACAGGCACATAGAGGAGTATAAACATAGGACATTAGAAAATGTCCTAAGGCACACACACACAAAAAAAAAAGGACATTAGAAAATGTCTTAAGGTACAAGCTAGAATTTAAAATGCAATCACGCAAGCTATGCTAAGTAAGTAGAGAAAGCATGTAATAACTATAAATATACAAACACATCTAATTGATCAAAGAAAATGTGAGAGTTTTCAAAACATGTGTAGTACAAGACTAGGTATATGCTAAGAAATATAAAAGCTATAGATATTAGTGAGATGTCGATATAGTATTCTTTATAAGCTATAAAGTAATGTACATTAGCATGATAAATCATAGTGTGTGGTGTAGGAATGACATAACCTGGATAGTGTAGTCATGTAGAATATACCCCCAGTGGGTATTTATAAAAATCCATGTCTTGAATTTAGAAGTAAGAATATCCCCTCTATGGGTATAATTAAGTAATCAAGTAGCTATATGTCACTACACACACTCAAATAAGATCAAGTGAAGAATGGTAATGTTTAAAATCAACATACAATAGCATGAAATAGCAAATGTAAGTCCTAGCATGATAGTAGTGATGTAAAGGATGGATGATGTATATAATTGAAATGTTTTTGGTATTTTTGATATATTCTAATTTTTTTGTGTTTTAATGTTTTTTTATTGTTTTTGTATTTTCATATAAGCTATGTATAGCTAGTATAAAAGATGTTATGTACAATCAATACTATAAAAAAAGACTATATACAAGTATTTTAATAAATCAATATGTATATAATGATATAAAAGGCTAGGCTAAAGGGGGGAAGGGATCCAAGGATGGGACCTATTAGAAATAATGATGGAGGAAAGGGTCATGGCCATCATAAAATACCTCAAGATCATCATTATAAGTATTATCATATGCTACAAATGTTGTGTTCATGGTGTTATTATTGAAAAGGCAAACTAAAGGTTACTCTAGTGGTGGAGGTGTTGATTTTTCTCTAAGATGTTTAACCCTACTAGTAGATGACACTAGTGGAATTGGTGGCATTGATGCATTTAGTGGTGTTATAAGCTAAATAATACCTTGATATTATAGCTTATTTAGTTTCTATTATAAAGTTTTGCATGAATTTGTATCATGGCCCATAATCTTATGAATGGGAGACCATCCTACTATGCCAATCTACTAATAGGTCTATGTCATACTATAGGTAGTGTAATCAACCCATCATCAACTAGTGTTTATAACATGAACTGAGGCTGATTCTATGTGTTACCTACCTAAATATAAATAATTGTCTTCTTATCCATATAAGTAATCATGTGGATTGTATGTGCTAAGTGAGTTTCTTGTGGCCATGACTATAGAGTATACCCTAAGAGTGTAGTGTAAGATGCTAAAATTAATATAGGATGTGGGATGAGATATTTAGATTTATCTTGGTACTCTCTTGGGCTGACTGGTGTAAAGATTAGTCCACATAAATAGTCATCTATGATTTGGGTGTTGTATCATCATATGAAGAAGCTTATAAATTTGTATCAACATCATGTACATATGTTAACTCTAAATTTACCAAAAGGGGTAATTATGATATAGGAGTCTAATTAGTTGTAGTAGTGGAAGAAGGTACTAATATCAAAATATCTATAACTAGTGGAGTAATTATGGAATAAACTAGAGCTATTGGTGTATCTATCAATGATAGTGGCTGTGTAATAGGTGTCAAAACTATGACCAATGAAGTATCTAAAATGGTTGAAACTAATATGATTAATGAAATAACTAGTGTTGATGGTGTAACTATGAGTGGAGTAATGTGGGAAGTGATAGTCTTTCCAACATCATATGTATGTATCTGATCTAGATACATGCTATGAAGTGGTGGCCTCACTATGAGATATGGCATCCCATCAGATTAAATAGTTGAAGATGACTATGTAAATCAATAATATCTAAATGGTTGGTTGTCTACTAGGCATGTGTATAGATATCCCTCATGGAAAAACTTAATGCATCGATGGAGAGTGGAAGTGATTGTAATAATAGTATTTATCCAAGGTTGTTAGAGTAAAGGATTGTGTTGGGAGGGTTTTTGGGCCCACCATGATATCTAATGTAATACTACCCAATGTCTATCATGGTATATCATTGAATCCTTAGATATTCTTATATTTTCTTTGCATTGATGCCAAATCTACACCCATGGCCTATAAGAATGTGATATTACATAAATTTATTCTAGTGTCACTATCAACAAGAACTCTCTTGATTACATTGGTTTTGACTTGTACTTGTATAAATAGTGGCAAATTTTTATTAATAACTATTTGAGAAGGCATGTCCTCACTATCAAAATAAATTGTATCTTCTATAGTTTTTAAATTGCTTACCACCGATGCAAAATAAGAAGGTTCTAAATCAATAAGTAGAGAAGTCTAAGTGAGTTATTGATAATGAATGTATTTAAATACATTGGCTTTCTAAAATAGATCTAACATGGAAACTTTAGTTGGAGTGTTCTACAATTGATCAATAATGTCATATACCTTATGCATATGTACTTGTGTGTGTGGGTTAGGCTTGGGATGAGTTGAAATAGAATGGTAATGGGGCTCTTAGGTAGGTGAAGGAGGCATAGCATCACATTAAGTAATATCCCTAATTGTATTATCTATAATTCATATAAGAGTAGTAGTAGCTATGGGAGGAGAGAGAATATAATCGATGGGTTAAGGAGGTGGAAGGAAAAAGGGTGTCAATTGGGATCTCTAGTGATAGGTAGTTACATGGGCAAGAATTAAATGGACCATGCAACATGAATTAGTATGTGGAAAGGGATCCAAGGGAGCTGATGCAAGAGATGGTTTTACATATTTGAAAATAAATTGATTAACATCATCCCATGCCATGAAAAATAAATAGAAAATGCAAAGAATGAAACTTTGTATTAACATATGATAAACTTCATTGTTCATGTACATGATAGGATCGATAATTTAATCCTTATGATTTGCAAGAAATGTAATTAAAAAAATTAGAGTAGAGAAAATAAATTTTCTAATTTTTTTGTATGAGTGCAAGGTCATACCTCAAATAGTAAAGGAGGATCTAGTATATGTAACTAAGGACTTTTCAAAAATATTTGTGAAAAAATACTATGAATGTTTGATTTATCAATTTATTATCCAAGTTTGATATGCAATTAAATTGTCAACAAATGATGTGAAAAGTACTATAAAATAATAAAGAATGTACTTGTTGCAACTAGGGTTTTGAATGAATTATTCCCAAATTAGTGTAGTAATTTTAAATTTTTATAGAAAATTTTTAGTTTTAATTTTGAAAAATTAAGGAAAATTTTGAAAATATTTCTAAAATTAGTAGTATATTTTTCATATTGTTTTGAATATGTTTTGATGCAAAAATGACCTATTATGTGGAAGCTAGGGTTTGAACAAAATATGTGAGATTTTTGCAATAAATTGATAGATTTATGATTTTTAAATTCTAAAAAAAATAGGAGAAAATATTAGAGGTAATTAGCCCCAAGGTTTCTAGGGTTTTTTTGTATAAATTTGAAGCAAGTTAGGTTCACCAAATATTTTATTTTATTTGGGATTTAGGTGTTTAATTCTTGAGTAAATAAAGGTCTATATAAATGTAAATAAGTAATTGATGTGTCTCAATTATCCTACAAATTTTTGTAAATAGATATGTATTTTAACTTTTTTTAAAATAGTAAGAAGTGTGAAGAAATCAAACTTAGCTTATTCTAGATCAAAATGGATGATGTAGGGTCTTGGAATTATTGTGCAAAGATGGTATACTATCATAAATAAGACCTAAAACTCTATTTCTATATTGGATAAGAGAACCTGACTTAGGAGACCCTACTACCTAGAATTGTACTCCACTTTTGGTGTTATTTTCCACTTTTGATGCTATTGTCCTGGTGGTCTAGCTTTTTTGGGTCTTACTTGATAGGCCTGTGACACCTTGGTAGTGAAATATTGAAGCTTAGGTCTATTCATAGCTCATTATGTGTCTAATTCAATATTTAAAACCCAAAAGAGCTCGTTGTACTTGAAATTGAGTATCAAATCTGGGAAAGAGAGGAGGGGTTAGTGTGTAAAGGATATGTTAGATGTACTTCACACCCCATGTGTGGGCACACTGCCTACATACCAATACTCCAAAGATGGATTAAGCTAATTTAGTTCTCTAATTTGAACTTCTTTGTGAAATTATGTGATTTATGTAACTAGATGAGAAATTTTATTGTACTTTGAATAATTAGGGACTAGTATGACTTCTTGAATAGGCTTTAATTGGTCTTAGAAAGCTATATGCAGAGAATAGGGAAGAGTGATTGAGTTTACTTGTATTCTTGCTTCTTTCCTATGAATGAGTGACAATGCTTCTAAATGGACATTGAATGACCTTATATATGGAAATTGATGATTATGGGTTAGATGATATTGCATTTGGATGATAGGGGAAAAGATAAGGACTCAAGAAAATATGATTGTTTGAGGCTAAAGTGAACTTGGACAATAGTATCAAAAATAGGACACCCCTGAGTTCTAGTGCTCCTATCTAATTTGGGTACTATTATCCTAGGAGGATGAGACCTGGGGGATGGATCTAGGTCTGAGAAGGATTATTAGATCTCAAAAAGCTAAGTTCAAAAAGTTACAGGTGAATGGGAATTAGTGAAAGTATAGATAAAAAGGGTTGAGTGAGCAAGAAAGAGGACATATAGGTTGGGTGATATTAGCCATGCTTAAGTCATCTAGTTTGGCAATTTATATGACTACACATGCTAATCCCCAAACCCTATAGGTTTTAATCATGTTTGAGAGAGTATGTACAAATCAATTGATGAATTTGCTTCTACAGGATGTGGAATTCATCCTATCATATTTTCGATATTTATTTTCATATTTGGAGTTATTTTCATGATCCAAATAGTTCAAGTTTTTAGGTTGATGTTTTTATTGAAGTTGTAGTCAGTTTCACCAATTACAGATGGTTTATTTCTCTAAAATAGCCTTAAATCATTGTATGGTGTTGTATTTAATGACTCTAATATATTATTTACTCCTCTCCTTCCAATATTTCTCTCCAATATCAACATCATGAAGATTTTAGTTAGAATGTGAGACATAGTAAGCTTGTTGGCTACTTTCACTTCTAGTAATGGCATGTGGGGTCCTTAGCATGTTTATGTATGTGTTTAAAGAGTTAAAAATGATTTTAATACATTATTTTTGCATTATAAATCAATTCAAACCTCTTTAATGCCATGAAAATAATGGTTGGATATTAAATTTCTATATATGCATAGTCATGCACCATTGGTGTGCAGCTACATTAGACTGAAGACTTTGGGATAATGGTGTAGAAACATGTTTCAAGACATTAAAGGTGAAGGAAACAAATTTTAAGTCTTTTTATAAATTTTAAAATATTTTTAGGCCATAATTTATGTATATAACCCATCTCCACACTCACTACCATGTACATTGAAATGTCCACCTATAGGTGGCACTCGTAGAGATAACCAAGTTGAGATAGGGAATATGAATTGATAGAATATCCATATAGATATTTAATATAAGTTGGAGGATTGATATGAATGTTTTTAAATAGTTAAGGAAGCATAAATCATATTCATAGTCCACAAATACCTTCATTGCCTTATGTATTTTTATGTATACATGTACATGTTATCATAGGGATATGAGATGATTCATAGAGGATATTTCAAATGATTTGAAAAATTAATGAGGCTTATAGAGTTGGATGAGACGATTGTAATCAAGAGTTAATAAATATAATATTAGGAATAGTTTATAAAATAATTTGAATTTTGAAGGGACTATGTTTAGGGAAAAGTTCCCTAAAACACCAAAATAGAGGCCCAATCACTTTTACTAGTGTCATGAAGTAGTGCAACAAAAGGTTTATATGAATCATAAGTTCCCCATAATTAATAAATAATATAGGGGTAAAATCATGAAAAATAAAATGGATATGTGACTAAATTAAAGTGGTATTTGAAAACCTCCAAGTTGCACATTTGTTCACTGAAGTTTGGTAGTGCTTTCTACATGATTCTAGGTTTTAGGATGACTCTACATCCAAAGTTGAAATGTAAGAGCATATACATGTATGTCAGGTGGTATTATTGAGTTTAATATCAAATTTATGGTTTAAATTTCATCACAAATGGGTGAATTTAAAGGATATATCCTTCACCAACATCTATAGGTGTACATTACCTAGAAAAGTCACCTATAACCTGAGTGTAGGTGACTCACAAATTCATGAAGTGAACTTTAGAGAGATAATAGGCCTTAAAAACATGATTAATTTTCCATGGTAGGTTTATCTAGGATTTATAATTGAATAATATACATGTATCATTAATTTCAAGGTTGATACAACCTATCAGACCCCTACTTAGTCAATTATAGCTGACTGTGGTTTGTCAATAAGCTAGAAACATTGTAGTCTTAATATTGACATAGCATAAGATTGATATGAATGTATAAAAGTGATTATAAAATGGATTAATTAATTAAATATGATATAATATCATTTCATACAATATCCAAGACCAATCCAACACCTATAGCCATGGTGAAACAAAGAATATAGTCACATATAGTCAACACTTATGTTAGGATCACCATAAGGTATGCAATGAAGGAATTGGAAAATATAAAAGTGTGTTTTCATGTTTAAAATAATATTTATAATTTTATACTTAATTTTAAATTATTAAATAAATATAAAAAAGTATTTAGGGGTCTAATTTACAAAGTAAACCATAGTCACAACCAACCTATAGACTAGACCAGTTAAGGTGAAAGTGAGTAATGAGAAGTTGGTAAATATCCTAAAATGACAAATGACTTTTTAATGTACCCCCATAGTGATAATTACCATATAATGAAACTCTCATATAATTTAAATATGGTATGGATGGGTTCCCATACAAGCAACCTATAGTCCATGGGTAAAGCCTACACATGGTCATCTTTCTCAAAAGTCTATTTTGGGTTCTTAAACATTTACAGTTGGTAGATAAATGATCAAATCATGAAAATTTGTAAATAAAATACTCATAAATTTAACAAAAACCTCATAAATTATTTTTTTATAAGTCTATAGGGGAAGTTCCCTCTATTTTGTCTCAAATAGAGGGCACTCCCCAAGGGTGCAAACTTACACTCTTTGAAGAAAGGAGATGACAAGGTGAGATATAAGTTATGTAATCCTTAAAATAATATTTAATTAGATGTAATATACCTATACCAACATGAGAAACCCATCATAGGTGTTTGAATCATGTTAAGGTTCCCTAAACCTAAAATCATGTAGGTAAACCTTTAGGTTTAGACTAAGCCTATTGTCCATTTGGGGGTCTACCTTCACTTATAACATTAGGGAAGAATTAAAAAGGCTTTAAACATGTTTTTGGGGAGCTATAATTTGTGTTCAAGCTATTTTAATGCAAATTAAACCACTAGAAATCTACTTTTGGTCTTAAAAACATCTCCTCTTGCATATAATGGAGTTAAAATCTTGAGAGGCTGATTTGAAATACTCACACATACAAGCAGGCTTAGAATGGGAATATAAAGAGTTGGGGGATGATGAATAATGTCTTGAGAAATTTGTTTTGTGAAATTTTTTTTCAATTTGAAATTTATACCTTTATGAACAAATTCTAAGGGTGAAAATGACTTAAAACCCATAAAAACCATTGCTAAGGATCTGATTGGGAAGATTAAGTAGGAGAGGCATCCAAATGTAATTAAATGGATTGGAAAATTATTTTAAGTTGAAGAGGACTCTCCAGGGCTCCCCCCCATAAAATTGAGTTCTACCCTAACTATATGGACACGGAGGAAAATGGATTTATTTGAAACTTTTTAGTGTTTTCTAGGTTCAAACAATAGCCAAAGGATGAAATTAAATTTTGGATAAATATCATGACTTAATATAACTCACCATGTACATTTTTTTGCATTATCTAAGTTCACAAGTTCCTCTACGAGTGCCTTTATCTTATCCAATCAAAACTAGCATATTGAACAAGCAAGTGAGAAGGTGAAAGCTCTAAGTGGGAGGCCTTTTAAAGTCTATTTTAGGAATATAAGGCCATGAGGTGTCATAAAAAGTGTCAAAAACTAATATTTATGGATCATATTGTAAAATTTAATGCAACTTTAGTGCCAAGTGTGCAAGGTGAGTGGAAGAAGAGTTATTTAGACTGCAGGCAATGATAACTCATGTCTAAAAGAATCTTTATGTTAGGGATGAAACCATAATTTTTGAGAATGGTGACAACCCCTAAATATTATTTAAATCATAACATATATCCTTAGTTAGTTTTGGGATGGTCTAAAATGGCCATATGATGAAGGCATTTTTTGAATAGGTAATTGAGGAGTTCTAAACCACATTTTAGAAGTTTCATGTTTTGTGTGACATTTATCCAAATAAAATTTACATGGTATGATTAATATTCCTCTATCCTACATGTGTAAATCATTTTCTCAACATGACACATGTTATATTGAATCTTGTAATTCATTCTCTTATCCTCTCTCTCTCAAATTCTATAAGTAGTAGCCATTTTGGCTCTTGTAGACTGATAACACATCTAGTATAGAGAATCCCTATTATTTTTGTCATATTTTTCATTTTAATAATTCAATAAATCTATTTATTAGTTAATAAACATCTTTTTTTAGTTTTCAAATTGATTAATGGTTGAGTCTTGTGATTCTATCCTTGCTTTTCCTTATCCTTTCATGCCTTATGCAAGAATTTATCATTGTAATAGGTCATATAGAGTGTATTTAGTTTATTATGATCCCTTAAAGTGTGAAAGTGTCATTATATTATGAAATATGATATATGGTCTAATTAAATTGAAAATATGATATATGGTCTCAATTCATGTCACCTTTATATTGAAACACTTACGTTCAGAACATTTTGAAACTTTGAGACTAGTTTGTAGAACTTATTCTTAGTGATAGTGTATTTATTAATGGTGTACCACCCCAATATATTATATTTAATTTATGATTAATTATATCTCTTTTATCTCAAAGGAATTTATAGTATAGGTGACACGCATTTTTAGACAAATTTAGGTAGCTAGCCCTTAAACCTAGAGGTCTACTTCTCTTATAGGTAAGTCCACATACCTTTAAGTATTACAATGTTGCCCACATATTAGAGTAGGATTTAACAACATCCTCTATGGTGAAATATTTGGTGATAATTGTTTTGGTATGCCCAGTGGGACCCATTATCTTTAGGATAACTTGTCAAGGTGAATTTTAATCTTGAAAACATGAGCTGAAAATTGGTGTGCTACTCAACATTTGGTGACTCCATTTAATGTATAATATGGTTCAAGGAAATTTTTTGTCATATTTTTACTCTCATACTTCATGTTCCTTACTACATCATCATCTAATATATTTCTCAATCCTATCAATCCACCTATTTAACCCTAACTTCCTCTTGGATTTAAATACCCTTATTGTAATTTGCTTTTTAAAGAAAAATAATAATTTTCTAGCCAAAGAAGTGAAAATATTGAAGAGATTGAACATATTTAAGAAATTAAATATATTAAAGAAAACATGGCTAGGAAACATTCCTTTCCTACCTTTAATACTAAGAATTCAATTCACCTTTAGGCCTATGATGACATTATTCCTAATGCCACAAAGAGTGTGCCTACATTCAATAGTGAGAGTCATGTTAAACCTAGTGAAAGCATTAGGGATATCTCTAATTTTTTTATTTTCCACAATATCACTAAAGATAATATTTCGATTAGTCTCCTTACCATGTCTTTTAGAGGGAAATGTCTTTGTTGGTATAGCACTTTGCCCGATGGATGAATCACATAATGGGATGACTTTGGAGTTTTATTAAATTGAAGATTTAAAGATGAAAGTGACCATAGCTCTCTCATACATCAACTCAGTGTGATCAAAACAGATCCTAAGAAAATAATTTATGCATTCAATGCAAGGTTTAAAAATACTTGGTATATATTGCCTCCTCCCATGAGACCACATACTAGCTTTGTGTTTCCTACATATTTGAGATCCATTGGTATTGATATTGCCTTCATACTATAATCAATGGGTGGTTTCACTCTCATTAGAGATGAGAATGGAATCATTCAAGATGGAGAATTACCTCTCAAAGGGTCTATGACATTATTTCATAACATTCTTGCTATTCCTCCAAATATTTTTTAATTTCTTAATACTAATATAAAGACAAAGACTAATCTTAGGAAGCTAGAAGATGATGTTGACTGGAAATAAATATTCGTAGACTTAGAGTATCTAACTAAGCAAGAAAATAGGCAATATAGTCCCTATAAAAACCCTTGCCCCTACCAACATCAATATTCTCATCAATATTTGGAAGGGAGAGTTCAAGAAAAATCTTATTCCAATAGGCCTGCTAATACATATAATCCTACTCTAACATCCAATACAGGAGCAATGGTACCAATGCATAGTAACTTGGTGTAAGATTATAATTGGAAACAATGCCAATACATGGATGTAAATGAGGGTGGAGATAAATATATATTTACTGAAGGAGGAGTTACCCCTATTCTATCAACTAAATATGTATTCATGATGTAAACAATTGAAGATGGACAACCTCAAGGAGAGATCTTCAATAACTTCCTAATTCAAGACACTTTTATGCTCAATCAAGTAAATTATATTTTAAATAAAACTAAGTTTAATTAAAATTATTTTTAAGGTGATAATAAATTTCCTACAAGTTCATCCAATACTCCTATAAGATAATAGGTCATGGCTACAAGCATGGTAGGCCCAAACAATCCTATGCATCCTCCAAATAACAATGTTGGAAATAATATTAAAATAACCTCAAATACTCAAGTTTAAATCATTTCCTTTCCTATAAATACCAAAGAAAATTTAGGTATGTCTTCTCTAAATATTTTGGAATCATTAAATAATATCAAAACATCATTTTCCCTTTGGGATGTTTTTCATATGCCTAGCCAAAAAGAGCTCTTACAAAAATAGATATCTACTATCCCTAGTAGTATTTCAAATTAAAGTCAAAGTCATGTTAATTTTGCTCTTATAAATTACCCTAACACCATTTTTTAACCATATACCAAATTTTAGAAGCCATGACCTTTTTAACTCACTGTCATAGTGGGTGATAAATTAGTCCACAATTGCATAGTTGATAGTGGTGTTTCTACATCAGTAATGCCCAAGGTTGTAGATGATAATCTAGGCCTAATATATGAACCCCATATCAAAATAGTTATTAAATTATATGGTACACATACCAAAACCATATGGTTGATAAAAAAACATTAAGGTTTTCTTCCATGATTATCCTAACTTTCCCATCCTTCAAGACATTGTTATTGTAGACCTTCCTACTCATTTTGAAATATACCTTTCAAGATATTTTATAGATAAGATATGAGGATATATATAATATAATTGGTCCTTTTTATCCTTTAGGAAAATATATGGAGTAAATTTAAGAATAATAACTTAGCCTCTTGCAAGGTTTCACATTGAGCCTTATGTTTAAACAAGTTCAAATTTGAATTGTGTAATCAATGAGCAAAAGGATTCTATTATGGATGATGGTATTTCTTCCAAGATTTAAGGAATTTATTATTTTTTGATTGCTTAATATGTTACTAAAACTTATGAGAATTATCCTTATTATTTCATGGAGGAAACTGATTTAGGATTGTATTGTATACATGAATAAGGAATACCAACACCTCTACCTGCCAAGAAAGAAGGTGAGGATGATGAGATGTGGATGATTTTTATGATGTCTTAAGAAGTAAAATTGGTAAAAGAGATGGAGTTATGTTGGTATACCTATATAAAAAATAGTATTATGCTTCATATAGGTTCCATTTTAGTTACACTTGCATTGTGTATGAGTATGAATATTTGATTCATGGCCTTTAATGGGTAGGGAGAAAGGAATCAAGAATTTGATAATATATGGAGATATTGAATTAGTTGTGCATAAATTTATGAGTGTGGTTACTAAAAATAACCCTTTTATAAATTCATATAAGCATATGGTATGGAATTTTATTGAAGACTTCAATGCATTCAACATAGAATTAGTTCCAAGGGAGTAGAATAATCATGGTGATAGACTAGCTACCATAGGAGCACAATTTAATACACCAACTACAATATAAGAAGAGGTAAATAAATATCACATTAAGATAATTTTTATACCTTACATATATAATAATTAGGTGTCTTATCAGGTGTTTGATAGTGACAAACACATTGTATACTTATTGTAAAATGAGGTTGAGTTTTCCTCAAGAAATTAAAAAAAACTCAAAGAATAGTTTGATGATCAGATTATGTAGCTAAGAAAAAAATAGATACCTAAGTGATTGTTGACCTTAGAAATTATCTTTAATTAGGATGATCATAGGAATAAATAAAATGTGATTATGTATACAAAAGAGGAAAACTATGAAAGAGTCTTGATATTCGAAGATAAAATCCTCAAATTAGGAAAGGTATGTTCTACATTGGAGAAGCAGGCATTCATTGATTTTTGTAGAGAGTTTCATGACATATTTTTTGGGATTATAAGGATATAAAAGGATTTTATCCAATATTATCATAGCATGCCATTGAATTGGAACCTAGAGTTAAACTGGTTAGACAAAAACAAAGGCCCATGATCACCAAGGTTGAACAACACATGAGGTTAGAGCTTACTAACTCCTTGAATCTGAAATAATATTTCCTATCAAGAATTAAACATGGGTAGCTAACATTGTGCCTATTATAAATAATAATTGGGAGATAATAATTTATGTATAACTTAGAGATGTTAGTAGAGTTTCACTCCAAGATCATTATACTTTACCCTCAATGGAGTAGATTTTGTAAATTATTTTAGCTTCTCAACATATTTATCTCCTAGTTGGATATTATGGATATAATTAGATTATAGTGAATGAGAATGATTAGTTTAAGACAACATTCACTAAAAAATTTGGGAATTTTTCTTATAGGAATATGCCTTTTAGTTTGTCAAATGTTGGTGCTACCTTTCAAAGAACAATGGACATTGCCTTCAAATGTACGATCAATGAAATGCTTTTGGTTTATCTAGATGATAAAATAGTGTTCTCTAAATATTTTAATGAACATATGCAACACATATCATGGAGTGTCTCTCAACTCCAAAAAAATCATCTTTTCTATCCATAAAAGTAAGCTTTTAGGACATATTATTTCTAAACATGGTTTGAATATTGATCCTAAAAGGATTGATTTTATTCTAGGCCTATCAATTCCATTTCATAAGAAATGTCTCCAAAGTTTATTAGGAAATATAATTTTTTTAAGGACATTCGTACCTGGTTTTGCATATTTGGTGAAAACTATCACAACCATGCTCAAGAGACCTAAGTCTTTTCTTGGACTAAGGAAGGTAAGATCAATTTTGAGGCCATTAAGAAAGAAATTAAACAAGATCATAATCTTGTGATTCTTACTTTTACTAAACAATTCATGTTGAATTCATTTGCTAACTTTGATGTTATCTCAGCTATGTTAATGCAAAAGAATGATGGTGTGGAATAACTAATTGGATTCTTTAGTCAAGGTTTGGAATATTATGAAATCAATAAAAAATTTGTGGATAAACATGCCCTTAATATTTCAAGATGAATAAATAAGTATAGACATATGGTTTCAAACAATATGATTCATGTTATGGTTTCTCATCCTAGTACTAAAGAGTTTCTCTTGAGTAAGGACCTTATTGAAAACATGAAAGGGTGGATTACTAAGGTAATAGAATATGATGCTGATATCAATGTGACAAATTTTATAAGCAATAAAGGTCTTTGTGAACATCTAGCTTTAAATTTTCATGAGTCAAAAGAAGAGGATTTAGTCAATCATGATTACTCCCAACTAGTTGGTTCCTTTCTTCTAAAAAGTTGGACACAAGATGTTATCATAATTTTTCAAAGTGGTGAGTATCTTAATGGTATGAGTAGATCCCAAAATATATACTTTAGATATAAAAATATTCCATTTTACCTTGTAGATGGTGTAATTTTTATAAGAGACACTATGGTGTTCTACTGAGATGAATTGACAATGATTAGTTTGTAGTGTTACTTGAAAATTTCCATGACAGAACAACATGAGGTCATTTATCCATAAAAACCAAAACTACCAAGATTAGGAGGGAAATATATTATTGGTTTATCCTCTTCAATGACTACTACGCTTGGTAAGAAGGTGTGTACAATGTTCTTTATTTTTAGGAAAAGAAAAGCTTGAATCTCTCTCATTGAGGAATGTCCAAGTAGATCAACATTTCATGCAATGGGGTATTGATTTCATTGGCATGATAAACCCCCATAAAGTGATATCCATAAATGGATACTTAAAAGAATTTAATAATTCACAAGGTGAGTTAATTTAGTGGCATTGAATGTAGCTAATGATAATTCTATCTTGGAGTTATATGAAAGTATCATAACAAGTTTGGCACTCCTACTATTATCTCAGATAATGAACTTACTTTTATGGGTGTTAGGACAATGGATTTGTCAAATAGTAATGACAAATACTTGATAACTTCATCGAACTATTACCCTTAAGGTAATGGCTTGGTTGAATCTGCTAACAAGAATCTAATCAAAATCATCAAGAAAGCATTGGAAGATAATCAAATGGCTTGGTACACTAAATTAAATATAACCCTAAGGGATTATAGAATAATTCCCAAAAGGTCAATTGGGAATTTTCCTTTTGTGATTGTCTTTGTAAGGGAGGCTAGGTTTTCTATATCCCAACATCTTCCTACCTTGGAGTTGTCACATTAACTAGAGTTGCTTAAGAACACTCCAATAGAGGTGAGATTGATAGAATTAATGGAGTTGCAAGAGAATAGAGATAAGGCTCATCAAACTATGGAACATCACCAAATACTAATGAGGAAATATTTTGATAATAATTTAACTCAAAGAAAATTCCAAGAAGGTGACTTAGTGTTAAAATGGGATGAAGATAGAGTAAAACTAGAGATACATGCTAAATTTGACACTTTATGGAGTGGACCATATGCCACATCAAGTGCAAACAAAGTAACTGTTTCCCATTATCAAGGAAAAATGGAGAGGATATACCTATCCCTATGAATGGGATATATTTTAATCCTTTATATTGAGTAAATTAAGTCTAGTCTTTTAAATATTAGGTTAGGTGTGTGTTTTGTTTTAGTTGTGTGTGTTGTGTTCCATAAGTGTTCTTGAAAACAAATATGTGTTTCCCTTTAATGTTTCTTGTTTTATGTATTTTTATTTATTTACTGGTGTTTTTTAAAATTCAAATAATTTTTCAAACCTATGTATGGGTTACTTCATGTCCCAATGGAGAATATTAGGCTATTGGTCTTGACATAGCAAGTATGCCACCCTTAGGAAATTGCCAAGAATGTTGACCATTTTGACCACAAGCCAAAATGAGTTAACCACCTATAGTTTATAAATTGATAAAAGGGTATATTAACATGTAATATGGCATTTCATGTTTCATTTAATGTAATTTAAAGTCATATTAGCCTTGGTCATATTCCAATTTAGTCTTTATGTCATTTTAGGTCATTTAGAGGTCATTAATGAAAGTGGTATATTTTCCATGGTGTTAATGTGTTTAAAAATTATTTAAAATTTAAAATATGTCTTTTTAATTATTATTAATGTTATGAATAAATGAAACTTGTAGGTTCCTAACTAAAAACTCAAAAAAATAAGTAAAAAGAGTGAATTTTAAAGGTTATACAACCTACAGGAGAGAGTGGAACATGTAAAAGTATTATGTAATGGATATTAAGATTCATTTAATCCATTCCATGATTTAAATTATTTTTAAGTTCCAAAAAATGGGATAAAACTAGTTGATCTCCCCATGGTTCCATTATGCACATGAAACTGGTCAACAAGTTTTTGAATAGTACAACTAGTAGGAGGCCTTATAGATCAAATTCTCTTGGTGGTAGATAGTAAACTTGGAAAAATTAATTTACATTTTTTTATTATTAGGAATGGTGGATAATAATTTATGAAACATCCTTAACAAGATGACTATTTGGTTTTGCATGCTAATCCCCACACCCTACAAGTTTTACTCATATTTGAGCTAGTATGTACAAAAAAATTGATTATTTTGATTATAAAAGATGTTTAATACCTAATATAATTTTTTCACTCTTGATTTGTATATTTGGAGTTGTTTTCATGAGGCCATTAGTTTAATTTGGTAGGTTGATGTTGTTCTTAAAGTTATAGTCCATTTTCACCAATTGTAGAAGCTTTGTTTCTTTTCAATGGCCTCAAATAAATTTATGTTGTTTTTTAATTCCTTTTATAAACTATTTCATCCTCTCAGTTTAATATTACTCTCTAATATCAACATCATGAAGGTTACACTTAGAATGTGAGACACAATCATCTTGTTGCTTACTTTCACTTGAAATCATGGCATGTGGGGTGATAAACATGTTCATGGAGGTTTTTTAAGATTTAAAATTATTTTAATACACTATTATTTCATGATAAATAAATCTAAACCTCTTTAATTCCATGCAAATGATATTTGGATAGTCAATTCCTATATATGCATAGTCATGCACCATTGGTGTGCATCTATAATAGACTAAAGACTTTGGGATGGAGGTATGGACACATGTTTCAGTCATTTAAAGGTGAATTGAACCAAGTTTGGGTCTTTTAAAAAGGTTCAAAACTAGTTATATTCCATATTCCTTGTATATAACCCATCTCTACACTCACTGCCCTATACATTAAAATGTCCACCTATAGGTGGCACTGACAAAGATAACCAAGTTGAGATATGGAATATGAATTTATATAATATCCATCAAGAGTTTAAGGATAAGTTTTAGGATTTATATGAAGGTTTATACCTAGTTAATGAGGCATACGTCATATGCATAATCCATAAACACCTTCACTAGCTTATGTATTATTGTGTATACACATACATACTACCACAGGGATTTGAGATGATTCGTATAGGATATTTAAAATCATTTAAAACCTTGATGATTATTATAGAGTTATATTATACCATTAAAATTATTATTTAATAAATATAATAGTAGGTAGAGTTGAGAAACCAATTTACATTTTGAAGGGACTATGTTTAGGGAGAAGTTCCCTAAAACACCAAAATAGAGACCCAAACACTTTTAGTGGTGTCATGAAATAGATAAATAAAAGGATTATATGAATCCTAAGTGTCCCATAATGAATCAATAATATAGGGGTATAATCATAAAAAATAAAAATGATATGTGACTAAACGAAAGTGGTGTTTGAAAGCATCCAAGTTGCACATTTAATCACTGAAGTTTGGTAGTTTTTTCTACATGATTATGAGTTTTCAAATGACTCTACATCCAAAGTTCCAATATAAGATCACATACATGTATGATAGGTGGTAATATTGAGTTAATAACACATTTTTGGTTCAAATGTCATTACAAAGGGGTGAATTTAAAGGATCCACCCTCCACCAACATCTACAAGCATACATTTCCCATAAAAGTCACCTATAACCTGACTGTAAGTGACTCAAAAATTATTAAAGAAAACTTTAGAGAGATTCTAGGCATATAAACATGAATAATTTTTCATTTTAGGTTGATTCAGGGCCTCTAAGGGAATCATAGACATGTAACATTGATTTCAAGGTTGATGCAACCTACAAGACCCCTACTTAGTCAATTGTAGCTAACTGTGGTTTGACAGTAAGCTAGAAACATTGTTGTCTTAGTGTTGACATAGCATAAGATTGGTATGAATGGATCAAAGTTAGTTTTAAATGGATTAAATAATTAAATATCATATTATATCAATTCATAAAATATCTAAGACCAAACCACCACCTACATGCATGGTGAAACATAGAATATAGTCACATACATTCAACACATGTGCTGGGATCACCACAAGGTATGAAATGAAGGAGTTGGAAAATAAAAAAGTGTGTTTTCATGATATAGAACATATTTAGTATGTTATCCATAATTTTAAATTCTCAAATCAATATAAAAAATTATTGAGGGGTCTATTTTCCAAAGTACACAATCACAACCAACATGCAGATTATAATAGTTAAGGTGAATGTGAGTAATGAGAAGTTGTTAAAAGTATTAAAGTGAAAAATGAGTTTTAAATGGACCCCCAAAGTGATAATTACCATAAAATTAAACTATAATATCATGAAAATAGGGTATGAATGGGTTCTCATACAAGCAACCTACAATCTAAGGGTAAAGCCTGCACACAGGCATCTTTCTCAAAAGTATATTTTGGGTTCTTGAACATTTAGGGGTGATAGAGACATAATAAATACATGAAAATTTATTAATAACATACTCATAACTTTATTAACCCATCATATATTATTTTTTTCTAAATTTATAGGTGAAGTTCCCTCTATTTTATCTTAGATAGATGGCACTCCCGAAGGGTGCAAACCTATAAGTTTTAAAGAAAAGAGATGACAAGGTCAGCTAGAAGCTATGGAAACCTTAAAATAATATTTCATGACCTATAATATACCTAAAATAGCATGATAAACCATTCATAGGTGTTTGGAGCATGTCAGGGTGTCCTAAACCTATAAGTGTGTAGATGGACCTTTAGGTCTAGACTAAGTATATTATCAATATGGGGGTCTAACTTCACTTAAATAATCAAGGGTGTATTAAAAAGACTTGTAAAATGTTTTTTGGGAGTTATAAGGTGTGTTAAAGCTATTGGAATGCAAAAAAAACCATAATAAATCAAATTTTAGGATTAAAACCATCTCAACTTGCACAAAATGAAATAAAAATCTTGAGAGGCTGATTTAAAATACTCACACATACAAGGAGGATTAACATGGGAATATAAGGAATTGGGGGATGATGGAGAAGGTCTTGAGAATTTTTTTTGTAAAATTTTTTTTCAATTTGAAATTTAGAGCTTTATGAACCAATGCTAATGGTGAAAATGACTCATAACCCTTCAAAAACCTTGCTAAGGATCTGATTAGGAAGATGAAGTAAGAAAGCCATCAAGATGGAATGAAATGCCTTGGGAAATAATTTTATGTTGTATCGGACTTGATCCAGAGCTTAACAAAAAATCCTTGTTCTTGTTCACCTTGTGTAGTCTATAAGTTTATTAAAAATTTAATCAATTTTTGAATATGAGAACCATATGACAATTTTTAACAATGATCCTTACATTCCCAACATACCATCCATTAACCTTTGATCCATTATATCATACTTTGTTCATGGTCTCTCTTTAACCTTCATGAAACTCTCACAAGTTTTCAATGCCAAAGTGTCCTTGCATGAGGAATCAAATCATAATGAAGATTTAAAATCACATCAAGACCTTATACCTTATTATATCATCATTTTTTAACCTTGATTACACAATTAATCCTATCTATCTACTCACTTACTTCACATAAGCTCCTTTCTAGATTTAAACCTCTACTATCCATATTTATGGGTAAACCTCCTTGGTTTATAATATATATAGGATTTTAGATAATATTAAGACCTTTTTATATAACCCATTTTGATATTAGAAATTTACCATCTCTCATTTTACAACATTCCCTATGCAAACCCTATTTCTTCATTACCTCAGTCACCTATTAGGCCTATTTAGCTTCATAATAGAGCTACATTCCTAAATCCATATAATATAATTAAGGTAATAATTTTAAACCATAAAAATATATTATATATGGAAAAACCCACCCTGATGACAAATTTTGGGCCTTTTTGGCTAGCGGAATCTCTTTCTACAGCCAAAACCCTAATCTAGGGTTTCTAGGTCTCTACACAAACCTGATAGATCTAAATAATTCATAAAATGAGTTTTATAAAGGTTTGTAACTTCAAAATAGTTTTTTTAATTCTATATAAACATTTGGGAACTCCTCCAATGACTCACATAACTTGACTACCTTTCATAACTTTGATATATTCAAATACCAAGAGGACTAGGTTCTTTCAAGACTAAGAAACATGAAATGTTATCAACTTAGGGTTTCAATTGAACTTTTTTGATTCATAATAAGTTTTATACATTCTTATTTGTTACATAACCAATCTCCATTCATCACAACTAGAATCAAATGTCTAAATCTACTTGAAGTTTTAATGTAACATTTTAGATAGGGTTCTGCCCTAAATTCTGGGTTATACACATTCATAAAGTTTCATAAAAAAATAAATTGGAATATGAGGAATTTAACTCACTTCAGGACCTTTTAAAAATACTATCATCATGTTTTATTCCTCTCTCCATAGATAATAACATACACATAGTCTCATTACTGACAAATATACACATAACCTAAAATCCATCTTGCCTCAAAAATTTTAAACGGAATAATTCATCTTAGTTGGACTATATACCTCTCTAAGAATATGTAAAGGCAATGTTAGATGCATGCAATTATTATTCAATACAAACAAGAAATACTTCATCATTAAAAATTATTACCATATTCATTAGGTTTATTCTCATCACCAATACTATTGCTCACTAAATCCCATAGATGAAAAAATCATTGAAAATTGAAAATTTATTTGATTTTTCCTCCTATTGTCTCGAGGACATATATATAAATATCCAAGATTAAAATACTTACATCTCCCTATACAATAATAACTGAATCTTGATATTTCCTCCATGTAGGGATCTTAAACAAATCTCTAGCTTAAGTTTAACTAACCAAAAATAACCATGTCATGATATTCATAAGACATAAATACCCCATATTACATCATAAAGTTCCTAAATACATACAACATACCTTAATCATCACTAAACATATGTTATAGTACATTAAAATGGCTCATAATAGTTTAAATTATGAATAGGTGCTTTTGGTAAGAAACACAAAATTTAAATTTTGAACACCCTAGACAATTAGTAAAGACTCCAAAAGACTCAAAGACACTTTTAAACACTTCTTAACCTATTTAAAATTAAAAAATTCATCTTGATGAAATCCCTAAAGGATGCCCCTTCATTATACTACCAAGATGGATAATGTTTCCCATATGCTCTTGTAGGTATACTTGGTTGATTCTCCTTGTTGATTTGCTTCCACTTATCTCTCATAGATTTTTACATACACTTTGACCCTACATTTAGGCTTCCACTTGTTCGACTTCTTGATGGACATGCATGCACATAGCACAATGGGGTTAAATAAAGCATATATTTTTTTTCCTTTAGCCCAATTTAAAGGCTTATTCCACCCCAAAATATCTACAAATTATTTGTTGGATTCTTGTTGAAATTCTTGTGTAGGTGTCTTAACATCCTATTTATTCACTTCATTCACCATTTCTATATGTTTTATCCTTGTTTTCTTATATTACTTGTATGCCACTTCATCTTATTCATTACATGATTCACATTATTTTATATGATTAACCTATATCCATACTCACTAGTGTATTATTCCTCCATATTTAAAGGGTATTTATATATATCCCTTGTGTCATTGTCTTCCTTTACAAATTCTGCCCATGCTTCATCATCTTGGCTCTTATCTTCTTGATCACTATTTTATGATTTAACTTATTTCTTTCCTTATACCTCTTGTCCAATTATAAACCCATTGTCCTCCTCTTCTTATTCAATAATATTCCTTAAATAAATAACTTCATCCACAAATCCTTGTATATATTCATTACTAGAAATCATTGTCAAATTCTTAGACAAGCTTGGAAATAGCTGGTTCACATACTTACATGAGAAAACTTGATTATGTTATGACTTTTCATGTCCATCTTCAGCTTCAAAAGTATCCTTAGGTTGAAATATTGCCTCTAATTCTTCATTTTGTTGTACCAACTCCTTATGACCTATAATTAACACTCTTGATGCTAGACCAACAACATTGTCCTCTCTTTTAGGAATTTAATCATCAAATTCCTAAAAGTTTTCATGTACATTATCAAAATAAAAATAATAAACACATTTTTTTACCTCTTTAGACCTTTCATGCTCTTCTAAGATCAAATCTTCTTTTTGTATGCTTTTAATGAACCTTTGAACTTCTTCACCTGTTATTGCCATGTCATCTAACTATTCACCTTTTTTAGGATAACACAAGTCTTTTTTTGCATATTCATTTGGCCATCCATCTTCATTATCTACATACTTATCAAATTCTTAAATCACCTCCTCTATTTTATGTCTCATATGAATAATTACCTATTGGATCTTTCTAGATTTCATCTTGTCCCTGAATGCATAATGTACTTTCTTCTTGATCGTGATACTAAAATTCCTTTTACATGACATTAACATCTTTCTCAATATCTCTTCAATACCTATTAATTTTTATCTCAAACTAAAAATCTCATTATCCATATCCAATTATTCATTTTTTACTTTCTTTTTCATCTTTTATGGCAATCTTCTTGTATTAAGCCCATCTTTACACTTTTATTTCTTTCTTTCACTCTTTCTTGACAATTTATTTCTCACACTTGCCTTATTGACCTCAATTGGGTCAGCTATATTATATTATTATCTCTCTTATAATATCACTTGGAGTCTCCTATTCCTTTGCTTTATCCACACATGGGACTACTCACTATCTTCTTAAGCTCTATATTGTGCTCACCTTTCCTTGAGTTGTTAATTACTCTCCCTATTCTTTTCAACCTCTCTTAACTTTGGGATTCTTTGCCACACTATATTTTTATCTAAATTTACCTCTTAATATTCTTAAACCTCTCACTTATCCTCCTTATTCAAATCAATAACCAAATTCTAATCACTTAAGTGAATACATCCATCACTTTATCAAATCAATTATGATCAATCATACCTCTTTATAAACCATACTATCTTTTGCCTTCTCCTATTTTTCTCTATCTTCCACTTTGTCACTAACCTTGTCTCTTTGATTTATTATTCCTTTAAGTATTCATAAAATATTTAACAAAATCAAATCTTCATCATTTAATGTCCATCACATACCTGTACACAAGGTGTCTTTTCACTCTAATACCGAATGACGTAGAGCTCAACACACTATCCTTGTTCTTGTTCACCTTGTGTAGTCTAGTAGTTTAGTAAAGATTTGTTAACACCTTATGGAATATCAAAAACATAGGATAATTTTTATTAATGATCCTTACATCCCCAACATACCATCTAATAACCTTCAATCCATTATATTATACTTTCTTCATGTGTTTTCTTTAACCTTCATGAAACTCTCACAAGTGGTTAATGCCAAAGTGTCTTTGCATGAGGAATCAAAGCATAATAAAGATTTAAAATCACATCAAGACCTTATATCTTATTATATCATCCTTTTATAACATTTCTTATATAATTAATCCTATTTGTCTACTCACTTACTTCACATAGGCTCCTTTCTAGATTTAAACCTCTACTAGCCCTGTTTAGGGGTGAACCTCCTTGGTTTGGAAGATATACAGGTTTTTAGATAAGAATAAGACATTTTTATAGAACCCATTTATGGATTAAAACTTCACCATCTCTCATTAGATATTATTCCCTATGAAAAACATGTTTCTTCATTACCTCAATCACCAAATATGCTTATTTAGCTTCATAAGAGACTTACAATCCCAAATATATATAATATAATGAAGGTAATAATTTGAAAATAGAAAAATATATTATATATGGACAAAACCACCCTAATGACAAAGTTTGGGCCATTTTGGTTGGTTAAATATCCTTCTATAACCAAAACCCTAATCTAGGGTTTCTAGGTCTCTACACAAACCTGAGATGTCTAAAAAATTCATAAAATGAGTTTTATCAAGGTTAGGAGATTAAAAATAGTATTGGTAGGTTTTTATTAACATTTTGGAACTCATCTAATGACTCACTTAACCTGATTACCTTCTATAACTTTGATATTTGGAAATACTCAGAGGATTGGGTTCTCTCAAGATTGGGAAACCTGAAATGTTATCAACTTAGAGTTTCAATTAAACTTTGTTAAGTCACAATAAGTTTTATACCTTCCTATTGGTTACATCACCAATCTCCATTCATAATAGCTAGAATTAGATGTCTAAATCTCCTTGAATTTTTAATCTAACACATACAAATAGTGTTTTACCCTATATTTTAGGGTATACATAGTCACAGAGTTTCATAAAAAGATCAATTGGAATATGAGGACTTTTAATCACTTCAAGAAATTTTACAAATACTATCATCATGGTCTATTCTTGTCTCCATAGATAATAACTTACACAAATTTTCATTACTGACAAATATACATAGAACCTAAAATCTATCTTACCTCAAAAGTTTTAAACGAAATAATGAGTTTCAGTTGGACTATATACCTCTTTGAGTAGATGTAAAGATAATGTTATAATTCATGTAATGATTATTAAATATAAATAATAAATACTTTATCATTAATAATTCTTACCATAATCATTAGGTTGATTCTCATCACCAATACTAACACTCATTAAATCCTGTCAATGAAATAGTCATGGGAAAATGAATTTTTATTTGATTTTTCCTCCTATCTGTCTCAAGGTCATCTATCTAAACAAACAATAGTACATGACTTATATATCCGTATACAATAATAACTAAATCTTGACATTTCTTCCATGTAGTGATCTTAAACAAATATATAACTTACGTTTAACTAACCTAAAATAACCATGTTATGAGAATGATAAGACATAAAGACCCCATATTACTTGATAAAGTTCCTAGACACATACACCATACCTAGATCATCACCAAAAATATGTTCTAGTCCCTTAAAAGGGCTCACAATAGTTTAAGTTTTGAATAGGTGCTTTTGGTAGGAAACATAAAATGTAAATTTTGAACACCCTAGATAACTAGTAAAGAATCCAAAAGACTCAAAACCACTATAAAACACTTCTCAACATATTTAAAACTATAAGTTTCATCTTTATGACATCACTTAAGTATTTACCCACATTATGACTCTGTAGGGCTCCTCCAATGAACTTGAGTTCTATCCTACCTATATGGACAAGGAAGAAAATGGATTTCTTTGACAATTTTTGGTGTTTTTTAGGGTCAAAGAAGAGTAAAAATATGTAGTCCACTTTGGGATAAATCTTATCACTTAATCTAACTCACCATCTACATTTTCTGAATTATCTAAGTGCACAAGTGCCTTCATCTTAGCTAGTTAAAATTGGCATAGTGAACAAGCAAGTGAGAAGGTGAAATTTATAAGTGGCAGGCCTTTTAAGGTCTATTTTAGGAATATAAGGCCATTAGGTATCCTAAAAAGTGTAATAAAATGCTATGTATGGATCATATTGGAAACTTGAAGACAACATTGGTTCCAGGTGTGTAGGGTGAGTGGAAGAAGAGTTATTTCAACTAGAAGTAGTGATAAATAATGTCCAAAAGAATCATGATTATTATGGATGCAACCAATGCATATTATATCATGTTTACAAACCATACCTCTTAGTTAAATCACTGAATCTATCCTTAGTTAGCTATGGGATGTTCCAAAAAGGCAAAATTATGAAGGTAATTTTTTGAGTAAGCAATTGAGGAGTTATATGCCACATTTTATTAGTTTCATGTATTATGGGACATTTTTCCAATTATAAATTGCATGTTCTATTTCATATTCCTCTCTCATACGTGTTTAACTCCTTTTATCAATATGACACATGTTCTAGTGACTCTTGGACTTCATTATATTCTCCTCTCTCTTTAATTCTATAACTAGTAGCCATTTTGTCTCTTGTAGACTAACACCACATCTAATATGGAAAATCCCTACTAGTTTGGTGTCAAATTTTTACTTTGAATAATTCAATAAATCTATTTCTACATTCATAAGCATCTTGTTTGAGTGTGCAATGTGATGAATGGTTGATTCTTGTGATTATATCCTTGTTTTTCCTTATCCTTTCATGCATTAAGCAATAAGTTTTCATTTTAAAAGGTCATATAGAGTGTATTTAGTGTATTAGGCTCCCTTAAAGTGTGAAATTATCCTTAGATTCAATGATCTAATCTCTAGTCTACTTACCTTGAGTGGTTTCAATGCATGTCACCTTTATATTAAAACTCTTATGTTAAGACATTTTAGAACTTTGAGACTAGTTTATATATCTTTTTATGAATGAGTGAAATTATTATAGCATATTGGATATATTCATGGTGTATCACCCCCTATATTATCTTTATTTTATGCATAATTATATTCCTTTTCCCTCAAAGGAATCAATAGTATAGGTGACAAGCATTTCAAGACAAATTCAGGGAGCTAGCCCTTAAACCTAGAGGTCTACTTCTCCTATAGGTAAGCCCACATACCTAAAATTATCCAATGTTTCCAAAAGATTTGAGTAAGATTGAATAAACTCCTCTAGGGTGCAATATTTGGTGATAATAGGTATTATACCTCAATCATCATAAGAAGGCTTGCCCATATAATCCACCTATGATAAATAAACATGGTTTCCTGATTCCAAAAACAAGCTCTGTTGTTATCCTTCTAATTGAATCATGTCAACAAATTAGATGTTGACTATTAATGCTTACTTTAACAGAACATAATCTCAGGAAAGGATGAACTTAGCCAAGGTTATAAGTGAATATCACATCATCATCATGGAAATTATAGTTTCCACAACCATAATATAGATGCAATCATAAAATACATCCTCATAGATGTAAGATGTGTGTGTGTGTGTGTGTGTGTGTGTGTGTGTGTGTGTGTGTGTGTGTGTGTGTGTGTGTGTGTGTGTGTGTGTGTGTGTGTGTGTGTGTGTGTGTGTGTGTGTGTGTGTGTGTGTGTGTGGGTGTGTGTGTGCACATGTGCGTGCGTGTGTGCATTCATACTACCAAAACTAAATCCCAAAATCAAATGATCATCACGTACACATGAAATATAACCAAGGACATCAACATATCCTTATGGGATTAAAGCATACCCATGGTTAATAATATCAACATGGAATAAAGATATATCCATAAAAATCAATAGGTCATATCCTTTTTAAGTAATGAAACCATAGGCTCCTATTTTTTCAAGATAAATCAAGTCTAAATTTAGTTTAATACATATAATTTTTAGCATCTTAGTATTATGATTCATAATACTTATTCACTTCTGAGTTATAATGATTGTAATTAGGCAATCATAATAGAGGTTTCAAACTAAAAGCATATTTAAACATAGCTTATAAGTACATCACTTAGAACAAAAAAATATTCCAAACAATTAAATATAATACTCAATAATTATTTTATTTATTACAACCATTCAGGTGTAGTAATGCACAAGCAAAGAAAGAGTTTACCATTGCTTAACCCAACTATCAATAAATTACATCTATATGAACTCATAGCTTATCCATAATGAGTGATAACAAAATGAGAAAAAGAAGCTAGGAACAATCCTCTAATGTTCTACCAAACCATAAAGGATCTAATAATAACTTATAAGGCCATTTATGTTTTAAATCTCTAACATGGAACAAATTAGTCAACTAGACTGATTTAAATATACTTCTATAAATAAAATAGTTGTATACATATAATATTTCAACATATCTTTACCATGGTTTACCATCATGGTTCCCCAAAGGAAACTTTCCTTAGAATATCCATATCTAATGAAGAGCATCTCAAACCTATGGAGACATTATTACTCCACTTACAACCATACAACTTACAAGAGGCATGATATTTCCTTAATTGTATCATTAATATGTTTGCAACCACTAAATTGGTTGTTCAATTTATTACATAATAAATAAAACCATCTTAATTACGAGGTTAGAAATGGTTTTCATTTCCATTAATGCCTTACAACTCCTTGACGGTTTAAGATATTTCCCCCCAATAAGAGGAAAGTTTAAGATCGATTAATTTTTCCATGTGAACCAATTCCCCTTACCCAATCTATCCCTCCAAGTTTGAGTTAAACCCTTGGTCTTCCTAGGGTCATAATATTATAATCATCCAATGATGGGATGCCCATACATCCCATCAAAATATTCTAGGCATTAATTTTCCTTTATCTAAGATTAAAACCTTTACCACTTATCTCCCATTGACCTACACATATAATCCAATGATTGATAAGTGAGGCTTGCTTGGATGTAACCAAAATTGGTAATGGTTAAACTAAGATAATGATAAGGTAGAGAGGAATGGTCACTATAGAAATGAAACCTACACTAAACATTGTCGTACGCAATAACAACTCAACCATGCTAAATAACACTCCTTATAGGTTTATATACTTATACATCAGCTACATCATCAGTTTTCACACCCTTACTAATAGCCTAGGTCTATTACATAACCCATCAAAAATTGGGAAAATCTATAAGAAATCTTCTCAACAATACTCAATACATGTTCCTATTTTCCATTCATGCCTTAAGTGGCTCCTCAAGTTAATATGACCCTAATGAGTAATTCTTCCATCATTTTAAGCTACCTAGTCCTTGGATTTTCTCAACATGAGCACCATATGATTATATCTTATCCTTCATTTTTAAATCACTGGATAATCAATTCAGGCATATTTTCCTTCTAAACCTCATTTAGAGTAGCAACTAGTAGTAATCCAACATCAAGTACAACTTAATTTAGTTTTAAAATAAACTAACATTTATATTAAATTCTAGGAAGTGAGGGAAAGAACCAGTTTTATACAATAATACCCATATCACAAGCTTTGATACTAGATGAAACACCCCTAAAACAAAATATTGGGAATTACCAATAGAGTGTATTTAGGGTAGCATGTCTAACACAACACCTCACTTGCCAAAGTAACTGATACTCATACAATGTACTTGTGTACACATAATTGGAACCAAAGGAGGTGATCCAAGATAATTAACTTGAGGTAATTATTCACAAAGGATGTTATGGGGAAGCAGGTTACCCAAAGGATGGTTTATGGGGTTTGAGGTGTATTGATGTAAGAATACATGAATAGGTATTAAGTACCATATGTGGAACTCATTCTAAGTATCTTTTCACCTTAATGGGTTCATTTTTACTCAAAGATGGGTAAACAAATATGTTCATACTAACCATAAAGTATAACTTTATACACCCCAAGTTAGCGATTGGTTAAAATAGTTTAATGAAAGGAAAATAAGATATAACATCGATAAATAAGTATGATATCTAACATGATAATCATGAATGACAAAAAATAATTAATTTTATCACATGTAGAAATATGTTGTATTAGCATAAGCATACAACAAAATTATAATTTCTTAAATTAAGTACAACCATGAAATAGAATAAAATTAAAAGCATGGAATTATATACCATTAATTCAAGTTCTACCATTCGAGGTTATCAACCTCCTCATGGTGTAAGGTCACTATACCATAGCCAACATAATTATTCAAGTCCTTAAGTTACCCAATTAATGAGCATGAATGCCACTATCTGAATAACTGAAGAATTATACAATTATGATCATCTTCATTATTCATCAAATAAGTTATATTGGCATTCTATAATCAAATCTATGTCAAAAATATTATACTAGCAATAGCCAATGCATCATAAATATTAAAGTATAAATTAATGTAATCAAAAGTATATGGGAGCTAAAGGTATATTCCATTAATCATTAATTATTCAATCAACTATAAGGTTAAAAGTAATAAAACATAATCAATCCATGTAACTTTCACTTATACTATATAATTTTCCACCCATACATCTAATCAGAAGCCCATTAGGAGTAATGAATAACTAAGTCATTGAACTTTCCTATAACTAGGATTTTATTAAATAAACAATCCATCTCCATACAACATCTTTCTAAGTATAGTCAAACATAGTATAGTATTATGTTATAAATATGAGCAAGTATAAATTAGGCATGCATACAATAGTTTCAAGGTGAACTAGAATAGGATGTACATAATCACTAAAAGTTTCCACATAATAAAATATATAAAAAACTCATACAACTAGTAAGTGCCTTATTTAGAACAAGAGATTCCAAACAAGTTTGAATGAGTGAAACCCAAATAAAATTTTCCATTTAAGGAAATCTTACAAAATAATTGTTTGAGGACATTATGACACAATAGTGCATTCAATTCCAACTATCAATAAAAGGGATGATAACATACTAAAATCATAAGAATAAATTCAACCTATATACAATCACCCATTATTCATTTATATAAGCATCGAGCATGGGATAGTACATCGCTTAACAATTATATTTTAAAATACAAATAGTTTAAGATAACTTATTTCATGTACCCATAGATAATTCATTATAGAATTTAATTTCAATCTAATTACATACTAGGAAGCCCTTAGTATAGTAATTGAGCTCATAATTTTACTCATTTAAGCAATGTAGCTAATACTAATGCTTTAATAGAAGAAATAAACCACAATAGACTGATTAACCATAACATACATACCTTTATACATAGCCATATAGGTCCAAGGTATGCAAGAGATATAATCTTATTTATGATTTTTGCATATGCCAATAATAAGCTTAACCCAACTTGTTTATAAATTCCATATACAAACTAAAAACATATAAAGAGAGATCCCAATATTCTTTTCTACCTCAAAGGTTAAACTGAAATATATAAAAAAATCATGAGTATCTATATATTGATATAATAAACAAAATTAGCTAAATAATTCACTAATGAACATTCATTCAAGTTAATATTCTAACTTGTTAACAAACCAAACCAACATACTCATGTATGCTTAAAAATTAAGGATAGACAATACACATGCATAAATGAACCCCTGCTTAGATTTACCATATAGTTCTCATGTCAAAAATAAAAATGCTATATTTCTTAACAAGAGGTTAATACCATATTAATAATAGTAATGAAATATTAAAATATATAAAAATGAATGATTTTCATTCCAAACATCACAGGATAAACAAAAGTACATGTAATGATTAGATTTAAAAAACATAATGTAGCTTTTGCATCTTACAACAAGATCAACATCATGAAATTTTACTTTATTTTCCCACGTGATCCATTTCCAAAAAAAAGGCTAGCATATCATAATCCCATGTATAAATAAACTAATGTAAAAATGAAATAAGATTATAACTACATTCATGAATCATACTATATGAAATAATAACAATTAATCTACGAAGTATATAAGTAAAATATAACAAAATGTTACCTAGTACCTCACACCTATCTGTAAGATCACCCAAGAATGTGAGCAACATGAAACCAAATTAGACAAACCCTCCCAACCAACCCTATGAACCCAACCATTGATGGCCCTTTCCACCCCATCCATCAGATGGATGGTGGTTTCAGCTACCAAGGTCAAGAAGGGATTCTAAACAAGGTAGGATTCCCATACCATTAGAAAATTTAATATAATACAAAATGTAAAATGGTAAGTGAAAATCAAACACCATTCTAAGGTGAGATATAAATAACCAAACCTAACATTGCTATAAATTGAGAGTGGGGATATCCAATACAAGTTGCTCGAAGGATATATCAATGGATTTAACAACTAAATCTATATTTATAGCATTCAAAAAAACTAACTTGGAAAACCTCCAGATGTGTGATCAACCTATAATATCCTAGGTACTAATTCATATCCCATGATCATAAGCATATAAATCATAGTTAATCCATTTATATCTAGTCTAGGAATGATTATATAAATGTAATATAATTTGATTAATCAAATAATAATATATAAATAAAAAACCATATAACTCAGAATAATTTATACTTGGCTAAAACCATAGTCCATCTTAACTCAATAATTAAAATAGTCAACATAATTAAGTGGTCAATGCATTCACATATGACTTTAGCCATACAATAGTTTTAAAAAGTAATAAACAATTATTCTAATAGTCACTCATCTCTGCAAATTGAATTTAGGTCAAGAATTGATATATGAGATTCGTGGGATCATAATGAGATCTCAAGATCTCATATGGTCTTTGAATCCTAAAATTGGGTTAGAACACATATAAAAACAACAGACCCATAATGATTTTATTTTGGAAATCATACCCTTGTTATCAATTAGAGACTCCAATAAGTTTGTCTAAATCCTAATAGGGTTCAATAGTATATAACCCACATGGGAATTCTACCATAAAGCACAACCCATCCATAAATAGAATTAAACCATACAACGTGAACATGTAGATGACCTCCCATTTAAAGACATACAAATAATTATGAAAGAATCAAGTTATTCAGGAGGAAACATAAATGACTAGTTCATCTTAAGGATCCAATTAATGTTTCAATCCAATAAGACCCATTAAAAAAATATTGAAACTCACCTTTTTAAATAAAATGGATATAACCCAATTCAAATTCAAAATTCAAATGCATAAATAAAAAATCAATAGGTATACAGTCTATAAATAGGGTATTATGACCTATTTAGAACATTCCAAGGATAAATAACACCAAAAAGGAAACATCACAACATGAAACCATTAAAATAAAGATACATGGTTTAATAAAACTAAAATCCAACCATTTAAAAACAATAAAAGGTATATAGTCATAACAATACAAAAATCATGACCCTCCTCAAAGGGAGAAAGTTTGATACTCCAACAACACACAAACCCATTAAAAAACACTTTTTTATATTGAATATGTCAAGTTAAGATGTTTACACATTAAAATTGAGTACACAACCCTACCATTTGTTACAAAGAATCATCAAACAATGATATGCACCTAGGCCTATATATACAAATGTATGTGTGTATAAAACCCAGGTAGTGGAATAATCCATTTTTAAAGTTTATATAAAAAATCATTTTAATTTATTAGGAATTGGATACCCATCTAGAATTCTTTTAAATTCCCAATTGTTTATGCAGCATCCATTATCTTCTATAATTTATTTTAAAAAAATAACCAAACTGATAGTCAAAAATGACTTACCCAAATCAAGCCATGGAGAGATAAAAATCTAAAAAAATGCAATAAAATTCAATAACAAGGTCTGAAATGATCTTCTTTTTCATATATAAAAATTGACCAAGTAAGAAAAAGACCAAAAAACCCAAGTCCAAAATCGAAAGACAAAAATTGAACTATCTATATTTTATCCCTATTTTCTTTGTTCTTTCTCTTCCCTACAAACAATCAACCCACCACCAACCCCCTCTTTTCCATTTCTATTCTAGTCCCATGACCCTCATGAATTTCACATAAAATTCTAGGAGAGAGAAACTCCCTCCAATGTTATCAACCCCTTACTAGGATAACCTCCACCAAATTCATAAATATAATGGTCATAAATAACCCATCTAAAGGTTCAAAATCTTTTAAATTATGAAATAGTAAAAATTATAAACTTATATATAATTTAAATGTTTAAATTGCTTATGGTTCTAATATACCAAGTAAGAACCACACACTTTTGACCATGGTAATAGTCTATGTGGGGGGGGGGGGTAGATCATGGGGATAGGTATAGGTAAGTCCCTTAAGGTGTCTAAGTCCTAGTAAGGAGTGATTCCAACAAACCAGGGTGGTGAGGAGTTCATAGAAGATAGAGAGAGAATAATTCTAGAAAAATAAGTTTCAAAAATAATAATTGAACCAACTAACACCATGATGACACACATCAATCGAGCATCAATATAAAAAGGCAACAAAAGACAAGATGTAACAAAGGCAATAAGATGAATTATGCTAATACAAATGAAATAATAAACTATCCAATGGTAAGGGACTAAATATAAACACATGAAAATCTATTAGAATGAACCTGACTATTGAGGAACCACTTTGATAGCCTAATATAGATGCCAACATCCCACCTAGTTCATATATTAATTCCTACAACCACCAAATGTACATCAGTAGTATCTGATCAATAATAGATAAATCAATAAAAAAATTATAATAGAACATAATTACAATAGTAGTTAACATAATCATCATGTGAAAAAATTAAAACATGATATGTCATCAAACTATAATCCAAGTATCATCACATCAACATCTATAAATATAGTCCAACTAGATATATAAATTCAATATCCATTTATACAATCAATAATAATAATTCTTAAGCAATCATATAAGAGTATCGAAAAGGCAAGGTTATGACATGAATCTTATACTCAACTAGTTAAGCTTTGATGAAACATTTTTATTAATATCACCACATTACATGAATATTCTCCTTGAGAAGTTGTAAATTATGGAAGATATGTTATATGATATTTATATCAGTAAAATAAATTAAATTTTGACATAAAAAATCTTTTAGGTAATCTTAAATGAGTATTTAATGCATTACATATTTCTTGTGTTTGATATTATCATAAAAATAAGAATTATAAGACTTAGATTCAAGATTTCACATAAAATCATTCTTCTAAAACACACATATTGAATGCATCATGGAAACCATGAATTTGGAAGGATTAAATACTATAACATGGTATTAGACACTTGGATACATCATTCTTACCTACCTTCATGCTAAACTTATTATTTGTGTGTGTGTGTGTGTGTGTGTGTGTGTGTGTGTGTGTGTGTGTGTGTGTGTGTGTGTATGATTCTAATTATTTGTTCTCTCACATCTAAATATTATCTATGGGTCCAATCCTTATAGGTTGTTGTTAGTTACTTATGTGAATTCTAATAGTCCAAACAAAACTAGTAAACTATCATACTTAGACATTTATATATCATTGATTAATTCTCCTAGACAATAACATCCTACTCACACCATACCATATGATGGTATCATCTAAGTATGATAGTTTTACCCTTTTCCTAAAAATATTTATATTGCATAATAAAATCATTTATATGGATTGGAAATTCTCATTATGTTTCTTTGGCATGATAAATTACCAAAATATTCTCATATAAATATAAATTAAGTCTATTCTTATTAGCCCATATAACACTTATTTGATTTACATTATAAACTTCTACACATCTAGATGGTCTACCCTATTCATCTCAATTTGAAAATTAGTCACAACTAGTATGTGTTATCCAAGTATAAATAACTTCAAAAGTTGGCCAAAGATTCCATTTCCCAAGTGTCAAAAGTTACATCAGACATTGCAAATATTTAAGGAACACTAATTTCACACATGCACCAATAAAAAAGAAATACATGCATATTTAATTCTCTATTTATAATATTGGCTATGTATTAAGTGCTCAACCATTAAATTTGGAGTGGTTTAGGTTAATTAAAACCATTTTCCCTCATTTTAGGATTAACTATATCATTTCAAGTGGGTCTATTCTTTCAAGTGAAGACACATATTTCTAGGTATTACTCACACAATTAAACTTTGGTATCACACATACAATCATAACAAAAGTAGTCAGAGTGACCTATACCTAAATAAAATCATGATATTCATCTATATATAAACTTCATACTCAAAACATAGTGATTGATGGAATCAAAACCTAATGTTACCATCCTAATGATCTAAAAACTCCATATTTTTATCTAAAAAGCCTACAACCCAACTTTACTATTACCTTGCAACCTACCTAAATTCTTAGTCTTCTAAAAATTAGTTAACTAATAATTATATAATACTTATATTCTAATTTATGTATTTTTAAATTTAAAATATTGAATCAATTTCAAGCCTTTACATTCAAATTCATACTTAAATTTTACACATTTTAATCTAAATTAATTTATAGTAATTTATATTTGATAATGGGTAGTACTAACAAAAAATAGAGTGAAAAAAATGGTGAAACTTTATATTGCATGGACATTGAAAAACCATAGGTTTTCATTAGGATTTCATCCTTAGTTATAGGGTTTTATAGTTTTTATCTGTCTAGGTTTCCATTCTAAATTATTATATCCCCATAAAAAATAAATTAACTATTTTGAAATTTGTCCTTATCCTTAATTATAATTTCATGATTCTATATTATGCCATCCAAGAATGATAGATCCCTTATCCCTATAAGTTATAGTTATATATTAAGTGGTGCAAATATAGATCATAATTATATTTATTTTGATTTCTATAAAATGAATACATGAAATGTTAATTATTCTTATTTTTATATGAAATTATAAATGAATATATAAAAAATAAATATTATATTTATATTTCTTATTTGTACTATCATAATAAACATAATCATGAATATCAAAATATAATAGGTCATAATGACCTTAATAGAGAATATCTTAACCAATTTTAAGCCTTGTCACATTTTTGAAAACAAATTCATTAAAATCCTCAATAATTGGAGAGGATTTTAAATTCAATCATAGCATATAAGGTTTCACACAAAGATAAGTTTGATACATCTTAAGAATAATATACATATCCCTATACCATTTTCAATCAACCATTCCAAGGTACCAATTCCACCATAGCTTTTCAGAACACTATTATAGACACTATTCCTATATCTACACCTATAATTAAATATGTGATATCTACCTAACATGTGGGGAAAACACAAGGCTTCCCTTATATTTTCATTCCCATTCCTATTTAGTCAACTTATAATGATCCTAAAATAACCACATATATTACATCGTCAACCTTATTTGCTACAAGTTCCCTTGAGATGACTATTTTAAATCTAAAAATTAAGGTCATGTGGTTAGATAAAAGTTATTCTATAGATATTTATTTAATAGATTCACATGATTTAATTCAAAATCCACTATGCCTAGGTATTCTACCTTACTCTTTACAAATAGGTTTTTTACATCCTAAGCTTATATTATATGATAGTAAAAGTGATACTAAGAAATACCTTGAATACTTCAACACACCATGATTTTATTATAATGATAGATTATTAACCAAGTTATTCCCAATAATTATCAAATACTACACTCTATTATGGCTCTATGTTCTCCCTCTCTATTTAGTTATGAATTTAAACCCTTTGGTAAATCAATTTATAACATATTTCTTCATAAACATAAATGATAAAATATATTATGTTTAAATGGCCAAACTCAAGAAAAGATAAAATTATACATTCATTTATTATGTATTTTAGTGTTATATAATGGTAGCTAAGATTCCAAATCTTGTGTTAAACAATGAGTTACAAGACATCTTTAAATAATGTTTTCTTGCACCACTACATGAATCCATATTATTTAATGAATTCAATTATTTTAATGAGTTATGTCATATAATGAGAGACCAAAAGGTAACTTTCATAACTTTAAACCAATTCAAGTGTGCACCTACTATTGCAACTATTCCAACAACTTTTTAAATCAAATCAAACCATAAGGTTATATCCAATGAGGAAAATACATGAGTAAGATACAATGGTTAAAGAAAAATCATAGGCTACAAGTCACCTCCTCTTATCTTCTCAATAGATGAGGTTTTTTTTCAAATTTACTTCATTCTCCTCAAATAGTATGACATGTTTCTTGAGTAAAATATTGTCTCTATCCATCAACCAGAATATGTCGATATGAGTAGTCTTAAAACTAAAGGATATGAAAATAATGCATATTTATATTATCATCAACCTACAAGTGATTTTAAAAAATAGATGCTTCAAACTAATACATAAGATAAAATATATATTTCATGATATATTTTTGATCTTAACACATTACAAACGAATATAAATAACAATGAAATGAAAATTTAGATATGAAACTTTTATTTGATCCATTTTCAAGCCACAAGAAACCAAAACTAAGGATACTTTTGAAGTGAATTACACATACAATGAATATCCTTTTCCCATGACATATGAACACCCATTAGAAGGTATTATTTACACAATTATAATAATGTATAAATATTTAATTATGATTATATTTTATGACAATTATATTTGTAAGGATGATTTCGATATCCATGCACTATGTAAACAAGTTTACATAATTCTACACCTTATATAAAAGTTCAAGTGAAAAAAATGTATAAACTCATCAATTTTTTTATTTTTTAATAAAAGGGTTTTAAATAGGGTCCCTACACTTTTCATGAATCCAAAAAACAAGGAAAAGAATCCAAATATATGAGAAGAGTCAACATATGAGCACAACAACCTCAAAATGACAAAGAAACAACAATAACACAAGAAAAAAACATAAATAAAAAAACTAGAGTCAGTCATTCATCCATTCTTATTGCCAATGACAATATCCCAATTTATCATAATCATCATGATAACCATTTTAATTTGTTCATGGTCTTGGGACTACATTTTTTCTTATGTCTCTTTCACTTTGATAATTATCCTTTTACTCAAATCTATAGAAGTCTCCTATACTTGACCTCTCGTGATTAAAAGACTAAACTCTTTAACTGTAATGAAATTACTTAGATGATTCAAAATAGTAGGATAATCTATCGCATTAAAAAGAAATAAAATAAATATATCCACAACAACAATTGGTGAAAGAGAAGAATATTTGAGTATTATGATTAAGCTACTTTGAGGGGGAAACATTCATAGTAATTTAGTAAGAAGAGAGTTCAAAATATGATGATAAAATAAAAATCAATATATTTTTTAAATATTCTACTTATCCCTAATTGTTCCTTAGGCTGACGATATTAAAAACATAGATAAATACAATAGGATATTATGAAGGTATGTAATCCACAATTCAGCCACACATATTACTATGTGCACTATAGGTTAATGGTGTAGTATGCCCTTCCCATTCAAATAAATGTTATCCTTAATGTTTAATAAAACTAGGATGTTTTTTTATGAATACACCATCCTCCCCTATTGTATCTTTAGAATGCATATTCTTCCATTTGATCAAATACTCCTTGAACGATCTAGTACATAGTTTATTAATACACATATGAAGGATCCCTTTAGGACCCAAAATGACTCAACCTTCTTCACTAAATTTAGGTATCTTATTTTTGGTGTAAACTATGTGGAAAATTACCCTATTTAGGTAGTATACATGGAATATTATATGTATGAGAGTGGATGGGGGCAATTCAATCGTATAATCCACACTAAAATTTTTCTTCAATATCTAATAAGGGCCATAATACTTAGGTGACAACTTATTATCATTTTTATATTTATTTAGAGACATATACTTATTGGATAAAAAAATCACAAACATCCAATCAACTATGTCAAAATTCCACTCACTATGGTGTTGATATTCTTGTTGCATCATTCTATTTTGTTCCATTGCTAAATTATATTGATAATTAAATAGTACCTCTTATTGATGGTTAATGTTTTCCTCAATAGTTCAAATATTTAGATGCAACATCAAGGTTGAATTTATGGATGGTGGGTGATACCCAAAAAAATCTAAAAATGTAGACATTTTGAAATAAGTGTGAAAATAAGTGTTATACCACCATTTAGTAAGTGGAAACAAATGAACCCATTGGTCATATTTATCATAAATAAAAGACTGAAGATACTCTTATATAATTTTTTTGAATACCTTTGTTTATCCATCATATTTATTATGATAGGAAGATATATGAGCCAACTAGGTGTCTAAACATGAAAATAATCTAATCACAAACTTACTAGTAAATTTGGGATCTTGATCATTTACAATCTTATTTGGAGTACCATGTAATTTTTTAACTATATTGATAAAATAAAAATATAATATACACAAAAAAATGGTTGTTATAATGAACAAAAATGATCATATTTGGTGATTCGAGTCATAACTACCATGATAAAAAATTTACTCTTAGACTATGGTAACCTAGTAATGAAATCCATGGAAACCTCCTCACAATGTTGGCTAGGGATGGATAAAGTCTACAAAAGACATGGGGTATTAATGGTGTCAAATTTTACTATTAACCTACCATGCATTTAGCCTAATATTTTTGGACATCCCCCTTGAGTCCTTCTTGAAATAAACATTGCTTATCTATGATATGTCTTCAAAAATATAGATTGACCTCAGAGTGGAGAGGCATAAATTTCCTAAATAATTTTATGTTTGAGCACAAAATGCTTAAAAGATATAATATATTTATATACCATAATATGTTCCCCTTCCATGTAAAATTTTCAAATTCATTAGAACCCTGCTAAATGTTTTTAAACAATTCCTTTGTAGTATTGTAATTCTCCTATTCTAATATTTCTTCTTCTATCCAATCTATCTACCACATGGTCATAGCACATAACAATTCCTCAACTCATTCATCCCATCAGGAGAGGGATTATGCCATCACATTATATTTTACTTTATTATATACTATTTCAAGATAATATCATAAAATTTTAGTCATCCATTTATGTTTTTCTTTGGATGATAATCATTGTTTCAAAAAATATTTGAGGTTATCATGATCAGTCTTTACCTAAAAGTGATGACCCATCAAGTAAGGTCTCCACTGCTTGACTACATGTAGAATTGTCATCATCTCTTTATCATATATTGTTTTGAGCCTATTTTTCTATTAATATGGTGACATTAAAATTCTTTTGGTATACCTTCTTGCATGATTATATCCCCCATGCCATATCCTAAAGAATAACACTCCACAACAAAAATTTATGGAAAATCAGGAGTAGCCACAACTAGATTTGTTTTCATAGCCAATTTAAACCATTAAAATGTCTTTGTAGATAGATAAAACAAATGGAAGCAGTATTTATTCTACAAAGATGTGAGTGGGGATACAATGCTACCATAATTTTTTAAAAACCTCTAATAGCAACCCATTAACACAAAATATTCAGAGGTTCTTAAGGGTCATGGGAACTTACCAGTCCATCATCAATTAAATTATTTTAGGATCAAGTTTAACTCCATGTGAAACAATATGAGCCAATTCCTCCACCTATTTCAAAATAAAATAACATTAGGAAGGTTTGGCATAAATCTAATGTTGTTTTAAAATTAAAAGTACATGTTTCAAATGCCTCAAATTGTCATACTAATTTTTAATATAAATGAGGATATCATATAAAAACACCAATACAAATTGGACTAAAAATAGTATTCATTAGAATTGAGAATGTATATGGTGATTTTTTTAGGACAAAAGGTATGATAATAAATTCATAATGGCCTTCATGAGTTTTTAAAATCTATTTTAATGTCTAACTTGGTAAAATAAATAAAACCATGAAATTCATCTATAAAACATCAATTAATGGAATAAAAAACTTATCTTTGAATGTGTAATTATTGATTTCTCTATATTATATGCACATAATTAAAGTGTAATCCTTATTCCACACCATGAACATAGTGTAGGAATATTCAATTTGAATGTGTCATATGATTCATTCATCCAACATATTTTATACCATATTTTTTATTTCCCTCTTATGGGCATAAAGATACATGTAGGGCCTGATGTTAGATGGTATACTTCCAAAAATGAGCTTGATATCATGATCATGTTGGTGTTTTGGAGGAATTCCTTTTGGAATGTCACCAAAAATAACATAATGGTCATCTAGCACCCTTTGTAAATTAGGATGTGTATACTCCTTGTTTGGTTGAACCTCTATGTAAAATAACCATGCCATAAATCCCTCATTGCCTCTTGAGAATATTCATCATCTGATGGGAACTACCTAGTTGTGAAGATTTAACCCATAATCCACATAATTTAAATGTCCTACCTTTTGAATGGAATATCATTAACAGTTTCTATAAATTCATATCAATAGTGCCCAAAGTGGTGAGAAACTACGTTCTTAAATTAATGTCATATCCTCCTTTGCGAATATAAAACATAAGTGAATATAAAAATTAGTCTCCCATAATAAGATTAATGATGTGTAATTTTCCATAATAGTTGATGATACAACGATCTATAATCATAACCAAAAATTTTGGATTTGGGTAAATGAAAAAATTCAAATGATTGGCCAACTTACTATCGATGAAGTTATGTGTATTCCTATAGTCAAATAACATTATCACATTTTATTTCTTCAGGAAACCCACCACCTTAAGAGTTTGAGTAGTAATAATGCCTAAAATTACATGACAAGAAATAGTAGGTTGTGAATCTTTAGATTCATTCTTAGGATCTTCCAAACTTGCCCCCGAGTCTTAATCATCTTCTTCCTCCTTATTGGTAACTTAAGTGTAAAATAACTTATTTTTATCAAATTAATTTCCTTTGATCCATTTTATAACAAATTAAAAACACAAACCTTTTACATGCTTTTATTAAAATTTCTAAGGTTCCAATTTGGTAGGCTATGAAAATGATGGTGATAAGAAGGTGCATTCATAAAAATTAGTGAAAGGTCTTCATTTGATCAACTATTTTTCATCAATCATGCATGACCTTTGTTTGGATTTAGATAGATTACTAGGATGAAACATGCAAACCTATCATTAGATGTTATCTTTAAGGACACCCAAAAATAGTTTAGTCATTTTGTCTTCAGTGATGTCTTCCACATGTAAGGAAATATTTTGGAATTGATGAATGTAATCCTTTATGGTCCTAGATTGTCACAACATTGATTGTTGGCTAAAGTAGTTTTTAGATAGATTATTTTTATAATGGAACTCTAACTCCTTAGAAAATACCGAATATGAAACTGAGACACCCTTATTTTTCTTTTGATAACACAACCAACCATACCAAATGAACTACTTAGGTTCTATACATAGAGAGGCCATGGCCACCTTTTGTGAATAAAGAACCTGATGTAGATTAAAAAAAATTCAATTTGAGTAAGCCATGTGAGTGGATTATTAGCAATAAACTTGTGTAGGTCAATTTTTGGAAATAGTTTCTTTGTACCAAGATTGGCATTGTGATTTTTTAGAGGAGGAAAATCAAACTAGAGTGGTGGAGGGTTATTTTAGAATGGTTAAGCTAAAAATATGGAAAAATTCCTATTTATTTATTAAAATTGATCCCACAAGCCATTCAAGTACCCTCTCAACTTGTGAGCTCCCCTTTAACCACATCAAGATCATATTTCTATACCATACCATGCAAATCTAAGTTAATTTGTTTAACTACCTCCAAAATACATAGATCAAATGTTTAGACTTGAGGAGTTTTATATGTTTCTTTCCCTTTTCCACATCCACAAGTGTTATTCCCAACAATACACAATTCCTATGAGGGTTATAAACCCCATAAAAAGTGTATCAATAGATTATGACATTATGTTCACCTTACCAAGATGAATCTAATGACAATTAATGTGAACAAGGGTGAAACTTTTCAACCCAAAAAAGTTTACTATTATAATATATTGTTATCATATTATAGAGACAAATCTAATTATTGTTAATTTTCATAACTTTTTTCAACCTAAACTTTTTTAATATTATAATATATTGTTATCATATTATAGAGACAAATCCAATGATTGTTAATTTTCATAACATAAAAAAAATCTAGACACTTTTTTCAATTATTTTTATTTTTATTTTCAATTATTTTAATATTTAATATTTTATTTTTTATAAAAAAACCACTAACAAAACTATGGTGATAAAAAAATTCAATTCTTCATGGATCAAAAGTTAATTTTTTGCCCTTCTAGTGCTTAGGACACCAATTCAAAAAAATTTAATTCATTAAAATTTTTCCAAATCAAATATGTGATACTACTTATAATGAAATTGTTTAGATGATTCATAAAAATATAATAATATATAATATAATAAAGATAATAATAATTTTATCCACAACAAAAAATTGTGAAAGAGTAAAATAATTGAATAATATGATTGGGCCACTTCAAGGGGGAAACCTCTATAAAAATGCAATAAGAACATAATTCATAATATGATGATAAAATACTAACCGCTAACTCCTCAAAATATTCTACTTAGCCATGGTTAATCCATAAACTGACCATACTAAGAACATAGAGAAATGTAATAATATAATATGAGGGTATATAATCCAAAGTCAACCACACATATCCCTATATGCATATAGGTTAGGGGCATATGATCAATATTATTGGATAGAAAAAAAATTATTTATAGGATACATCAAGAGTAGTTATGTGATATTATGGATGAATATAATACATTATTAGGTGCATTGTGTTATTTATTAATATGTGATGTACCATAGTGATTACTCTATTTCTAGTTTTAGTGAGTGATAGGGTCATTGGCATGTTGTTAAGACACCCTTGCATATAAAATATATTTATAGTACCATATAGAGTTCGTTCATGTATCAAGTATACACACTATAACAAGGTATTGATAGTTTCATAAATTTGATATAAGTACCCTCAATTTTTAATGGTATCTCATCTTTGACCACAACATCACTATGGTTAGTTTTTACACCTATACACGATCATTATAACAGATGGTTGTTATACCTATGTATGAATATTATACATATAAAATTGATATGAATATTCAAGATAATTATATAAATATGGTTTTTACATCTATTCAATATACCACTATACACCCAATTTATAGTAATGTAGGTGATTCTCTTAGACAATTAATTTTTTGGCATCCATCATATAAGATGTTTATGGAGGAATCATGAAGACCTTTGTCTAATAAAAAATGCATAAATATAATTACTTGAATATTTAAACATGTTCCATTATCAATATAGGAATCAATACATTATCCTACTATATATTAGAACCCATATATTCCCAATTTCCTATAGTTATCCATCATAGATAGAGTATCATAAGTAGAGATGATGATATTTAAATTAGCACACCTAGTTCCTTCTTATATTATGATACACCTAGATTTGTTACTTTTCACTCACAAAAGATTGTAGCTACACCAGATGAAACAAACACTTCCCATGACCTTGATGGGATAATTATTTATAAATTTTAAAATTTCAATGTAATTCTAAAATATAAAAACATTCAAATATTCAAAAAAATAATCAAGACCTAAGCATGACATTGGTGTTAGCTATATTATGTACATACAATACTTATCACATGTTTGGTAGATGGCATAATATTTTTCATACATAGGTATTGTATGGTTTATTAGTATGATTTGGGATATATAAATTATACATGGGGACATAAATGTTTAACTTCCCTATACCTAAGGGCCATGTCAGTCTTATATAAATCATATTCCATAGGTCACATCATCATAGGTTATATATTTATATGACCTTTAACCATTTTGAACTACATATGCTACTTATACATATATTTATTATTACTTGTATATTACATAATGTTACATAAATATGTTACTTTATAATGCTATGTAATTTTTATACATATAATGTGTATAATAGTTTTCAAGTGTTATATGATTCATTGATGTTGTTTCTAATTCATTATAATCTAATGATTAATTTTATAATATGTGTGGCATTTGGATTCTTCACACTACATTCTTGTCTCCCTTGTTTATATCCCTTTTAATTTCTTATTGTAACATTCTCATTTCCATTGTTTATGGCCCTTTTAATTTCTTGTTGTGACATACTCATTCCCATTTTTGTGTCACTTTGCCTTTTTATTTCATGTCCCTTATGTGTGACCTTTGGCCTTATTTGTGGAATTTATTGTTATTTCATGTGCCTTTATTGTGTGTATTATAATTATACCATTGTTTGTCGATATAATTATAATACACATTCACAACATGGAAATTCAATTACATAGTCTTATTCAGTTCTTATGTTAGTGATGGTTGTTACTTCATGCCTAATTTATACATCTATATTGGCATGACACTTATTTTACATGTAGTACATACGTTTCATACATACCTTGATGTCATATATATTATTTTGATGAAATACTATCCACATGTTGACATGATTCTACATGATTACATATTCAAACATGATATAGTTAACTATTTCTTTTGAGATGAGTTACTTGCAGTCTTTATCTTTCACCTCAAAAAGGGGGCATATTATTGGGCTTGTCATAGAGGCTTAATCCTACTTAATCCTTTATGAATAAAATATTTATATTTTGGGATAAAATATAGGATTTAAATATTTGATTGTGATTCATATCTTATTTTTACTTAGATATGGACATATGTTTACACAATATACAAATTACGGGGGAATATTCCATGCATATGAATGGAATTTATAGAGACATGAGTTAAAATGTATATATTAAAATACACTTGGATGCATGTGTATAAATTTTTACAATAAAAAATGTTACATTTTTTTACATACAAACACATTTGAGATACAAAGTCTCATATTTTTCATAAAAATGTGTTGCATTCTATAACGATTGGAACTAATTCATGGGACATGATAATTTATCATGTGCATGTGCACTATTTTATATTTTAAAAACACATTCTATGTCACCTATTAGTGCTCAACCTTGAATATATAAGTCCATATAAATTTATTTACTCAATTTTTTTGATGTGTTATATTTGAGGTTTAACAACACTCCATGGCCTTGGTATTAGTCATAGTGACCCAAATATGTGCCTTCCACATTTCATATTTGGGTTAGAAGATCAATTAAATATTAGTTACATAATTAATATAATTGAAATTCAAAAATGCTTAGTAACCATGTGAATAATCCGTATTCATGAGAGTTGGGGTGTTTTTCTTCTCAACCTATGGAATTTCCATAGTTACACAAAATTAAGACTTTATTACCCCAAAATATCCAAATGGATCAAAAAGATGAATGATTATATGATTCTTAGATAAAGAATAAAAATATTTAATATATTTTACACAACAATGTTTCACCCACATATAGGTTTTCTCATTCCTTACTCTTAGAACATTTAAAATTTTAGTTATATTTTAGATTTCATTTTATGATAATTAAGTATTATTGTTCAGTATAGGTTTGTCATGGATTGGGTTGAAAATTTAGATCATATATCAAAGACAAAGTGTGTTTTTCACACTTAGGTATATATTTATCTTTTATATCTATTATTTTTATTAAAATATAATACTATAATATAAGGGGGTAATTTGAAGATATTAAAATATTATATTAGACACTTTAAAATTTTTGACACTTTAAAATGTTTTTTTTTACCTACCTTCACCAAAAAATAATTGAGCTTATATATATGATTTTAATTCACCATTATCTCACATCCACATGTTATCTACAGGTCCAATCCTTATAATATTTTATGAGTCACCTAAAATAGTTCCCCTAGTCTATGGAAAATTAGTAAAATATAGTGCTTATACATATATAAATAATTATATCAGTATTATTATCTCTTAAAATGTAATTCTAGAATCATAACATATCACTAATGGTAATATATAAGTTTAACTATTTCATCACTCACCCAAAAATGGTAATATTTGAATATAAAATCATTCCTATGGATTGGCCTATCCACCTAGAGTTTTGATGGTGTGATAAATTACCCAAAGAGTCGTATATAAATATAAAATAAGTATAGCCTTATTAATCCATATATAAATTATCTAGCTCACATATACATGCTAATACACATTCAAAGGGGATGCCTTATTATTTTCAATTTTCAAATTAGTCACAATTAAAAGTCCTAAAAATTTTCTAAACAAACTCAAACCCAAGCCAAAATTTCCATTTCCAAGTTCTAAAATTTAGATCCTAAGTTACATACATTCAAGGAGCACAAATTTAACACAATAATCAAATGATTATAACCACATGTAATTTGACTTCCCTTGTAAATTTTTTGGTTATGTATGAAGTGCTAAAAAAGTCATCAATAAATGGCTCTGGTAATATGTATGCATAGTTATTCCCCTTTTTAAGACTAATTATATCATTACAAGTGGACCTAGTATTTCAAGTGAAGAAAACAAATTTATGGTTATTCCACAGATAGTCAGACTTTAATATAAGACATAAAGTCATGAAACAAGTAGTCACATTAACATGCACTTCTTAGCGATCTAGATAGCACCCTACTTGGAGGCTTGATAGATTTGGCTCTAAAACCTTCACACCTGGACTAACATTAGAATGATTTGAGATGTGGGACACTTGAACTCGAATTAGACCTCTACATTTTTGTGAGGCTAACTCCTCTTATGTATCAGTCTGCACTGCTTACTAAACTACTAAGTATTAAGATGAAAAGGGAGAGAAGGAAACTGAAAGGGAAATCCTACACTACTATTGGTGATACACCTATACTTTTGGTTCATCCACTTTATTTGAACTTCTAAAATATTGATTACACAATCATAGATTAAATCTATAACTTCAATTGAGTCCTATGCATCAATATTTCATGAAGAGGTTACATCAATTAATATAAGCTTGAGGGAAATGGTGGAAGAGGCTTAATTCAAGGCACTAACTAGCCAATGTTTATCCACTATTAGCTTTAAAAAATGACATTGAATATAAAACATGATCTGCATAATATCATACTAGTAGCTAGGTGACATCAATACTTGACAAGGGAGATATTTCTGCCACATATGCAAATCAAATTGATATTAACACACTATACCAGAGTAAATAGAACTCTAAAATAATCTTTTATTTCTCTTAAAAGGTTACAAAACTCAAATTTTGGTAGATTTTAGTCTTTCCAAAAGAGGGATCCCCCAAAAAGGATGCCTAAAAATCCTACATATATAGAAAATAAAATTTATATCCAAGATTGGATTTGAAAAAAGAAGAGGAGATTAACTGGATGTGAACTCTAGTCAATTTTTGAGTTCAAATTAATTATAATATTCTTTAAATATCTCCCTTCTTTATCTTAAAAAAACCCTTCTTTTTAGAATTAGAAATGTATCTTAATTCCAAATAAAGTCATCATGCATGAAAATCCATGCCATTCCTGAATAATAATTCATTTTAGAATATTAAACAAAGTCTTCAATTCTTCAAGTCTTCAAAAAATTCCATGGCCTTTACTTTTGGCATAGAATTGCAAATGGTGGGCTTATGTTAAATTGTCAACCTTTCTTGCATGAAAATAACATAATAAATTGGAGTATAACTCCATATTAAAAATGATTTTAAATTCTTTAATGTGCTTATATTGCATGTAAAGCATGGGAGATGCACGAAACTAGTCAAACTAGTCAACTAAACAGATTTGACCCTTAAGGACTAGTTAACTCAACTTGAGCTCAACTTGCATGAATTGAAACTTTTGGATTGAATTGATAATGATATATCCACTTTAAAAACATAAATTCTATGTGATAACTCTACAATTAATTCATTTTATATATTTTCAATGCCATTTTTAACCTGCTTGATTGACTAATTAAGCCTATTAGGCCAATTAGGCTTAATAGCCTATATTTTGGCATTCAAACTCTATTAAACTTGTAAAAAGATGCCATGAAATCTAAAAAAATAATTAAATAGACTTGGAAAAAAATTCATCACAAGATATTTGATTTTGATGAGAAAACACTCGTCATTCAGTCAACAGGGTTGACTAGACCTATTTTGCTCCATTTTCTTGAAGACTGGCCATTTTGATTGAGCCAATTGGGACACTTTTGAGATGATTTCTAAACAAACTAAAAATTTATGATGAATAAAAATTCTTAGTATTTTATCTACATTGATTATATTTCATTGAAGTGTCTTGTACTTCATTTTACATGATTTTTTACACAAAAAACATGATTTTTGCCCTCACTCGTACATCTCCATGCATAAAATTGATATTTATGGAATCCTATGTTATTTTAATTTAAATTTTAAATTTTTTTAATTTTATTCAATATTATTTGATGTAAATAAAATCATTTTTTTGCAAACATGGGTTTCTGAGGGTTTAGGCGGGCTTTGAAGCTAAATTTTCAAAATGATGGTTCATGAAGTACAGATTTCAAAATCCTAAATTTTTAAATTTATGCATATAAAAATTACACCCAAACATCCATTAAAATATTAGTTGACCATTTAAAATATATAAAAATTTACCATGTGGATAAATCTACTTGTGAGGTTTTGACTGCATTATGAGTAGCCTACACTCTTAATGATTATTCATAAAGAAAAACCTTTAAAATTATCTCAATTTTCAATTAATTATAATTAAATAGGATTAATCAAAAAATAATAATAGTGTTCATCCAAACTCCACATGTGCTGAAAGATATGAGCATCTGAACAAGAGGCTAGGAAGGGTGTTTAGAACTAAAAAAATGAAAATTTCACCAAAATGAAAATAAATATTCACATTATTCCAAATGATTGAAAAAATAATCATGGATTTTATACCATGCTATCAAAACACTCTAAAATCTCATTTTTCTTGAAAATTCAATAAACCCTTTTTTGGCCTTTATGCTTGTTTGCTTACAAAAACCTGTAAGAGCATGGTTTGCTTAAAATTTAGAGTTTTTAAACTTTTTAAAGGTTTTATTATGATGTAAAAACATAATCCCATTATTTTCAAACTTTTACCTAGACTTAGAAACCTTTGTGACACTTCATAATGATGCCTACTCCAATGGTCATCTCCAATAGACATGCTAAGGAATGTTACAAAATAGAAAGTATCTACACATTTATAATGAATGAATTTTTTTAAAAATATTCATCAAGTCATGATGACTCTATGTATAAAATTTTAGGTCTTGAAACCACCTAAAGCTCTCAAAATCCTCAATTTACTTCAAAATTTACCCCTTGTGCATGGATTGTCTGGATATTTGAACTTGACAATGCTCTTTTGAAATGATAATAACCAATTTACATTAAATTTTCAAGAAAATTTACCAAAATTAATTATTTTAGGCCACAATTGATCAGTTTGGCCTATTATAAAGGGATATTGGTGAGATTTAGGAAAGTTTTGAATGATAGGTGTAGTAATTTGACCTTGACAGGTCAAATTACTAACAATTTCGGTGACTTTCAAGGGTTGAAAATCCTATTGGTCCAATAACTTAGAAAATTTGGCTATGATAAAATTGGATATACACTAAAATAGGAATATTTTTTGTAGGCAAAGACATAAATAAGATAAGTGACACATACAACAACAAATATGTGCACGCCTGCACTTAGAGGAAAGGATGAAAACAACAACAACAAAAACAAAAAATGAAAAAAAATTCTAAAATCATGTGTAGATATGCACTTAAAATAATGAAACACAAGGAGTTTATTATGTACAAACTAACCTCCACCTTGTTGGCCCTCCTAAATCAAATGGAAATCTATTTGATGCACTATGGAATTTTGAAACATATTTGCTTCCTTTTGATAACTCTCTTGTATAAATAGGATAAATTATATGTTAATATGTTCTAGATGATTCATATAGGCCTCTAAATTCAATTTTTAGGTGTATGGATTGAATATATATATCTAAGATCCAATCATGATCCTCTCATAATCTTCTTTGTTGCATCAAAAGTGTTATCTCTACCTCATTCATAGGTTGATCATGATTTGACACATTCTCATTCAATGATTGTATTAACAATTCAACTAGTATGCCTAGATTGATGTCTTCATTTGACTCCATTTTAAGTAACACCTTGTCAATGTCTCTAGATCCTTGATAAGCATCCAAACATAGTTTTAATATGACTTTAATTTCTTCCTAATGAATAGCTACAATATTACTCTTTACAAGACATTCATCAGTATCCACTTGGGGTGGAGATGGACCATCAAATTTTGCACAAAAACTCTCCAAGTCATCCCAAAAGGATTTTTAATCATGATCAATTGAAAGGACATGAAATTCATCATTATTCATTTGAAACATGTTGATTACATATTTATACATTTTGGATGAATTCAAATGAAATTTCTTGATCTACTGCACTTGTCTCATCTTTATCAAGAATATTCTCCATCTCAGCAATGGCTCTATGTGAGTTATCTTCATGGATACCTTTTGAATAAAAATATATTTTTAGTTCATCTATCTTAGCTACTACAAAATCATGAGAATCCCCCTACATATCCTTTTCTTGTTCATCATGGAAAACTAAATCATTTTTGTCCTTGATAAGTGGTGTCCCAACTATTATTTCTTCTTCTTGATCACTCAAGTCACCTTTCTTTACTATCTCTTTGGCTACATCCTCTTGGATCACCTTCACCTCATTTCTTTGCTACAATTTTATTCAATGGATTTCTATGAAGGAAAGGATTTAGGCTTTTGAGGAGGAAGAGATGAAGGCTGAATGATCTCTTTCTTTAATTCAACATCTTGAATGATGCTTGATTGTTCCTCTTTCTTGCTTAACTCCATTATTTGGTTCCAATATGGGGAAGATAAACGCTCTTTTTTGACCTTTTGATTTTGGTTCTACTCCTCTTTCCTTGTCTTTGGCTCTAACTGTCTGATCTGCTTATATATATTCTCTTGGGATATCTTCTCTTTAAAGTGGTTAGTGATATCAATAGTAGGTTATGCCATAATAATCTCCTCCTTTCTTTGACAGTTCTCTTGGATTTATCTCCAAGAAGGGAAGGTCTAAGAAATATATGAAGAACTTGGCAAACTCAAAGGGGCTCTTCAAATGGTCACTAGAGTAGGAATGGATGGCATATAATAAGAGTGAGGCTAAACCTATTGTTCTTTAAGGCCATTTAGTTTTTCTACAATACTTTGAATGTAAACACCTACATCCATCATCTCACCAGCAAAATTACCCCAATTTTCCCTCTCAATAGGTGCCCATTTCTCTTTTATTTGTTGTAATAACTCTCTTAGATGATGGATTTGGTGAGTAGGGGTATCTTGGCCATAATAGCTATGTGAGTGCAGATCTAGTGCATGATTTTCAAGGCTCAATAAAGTTTGCTTAAGTGTTGATATGGGTTGGGTAGATATAAAATGGCAATGATTAGGCTGGTAAGGGGAAATACTATGATGGATTAGTTGTTCATATAGAGGTTCTAGGTAGTGATCCTACATAGATACCTAATATATATCCTTAAACTCCTAATTAGGATCATACTATGGCTGGTCACAGTGATTATAGTGAGGATAATATGGATCCATAATGAAACAAGCCATTGGAGATAATTAAAAACATAAATACTTAAAGTAATCAATATTGAAAAGATACATGATGTTCAAAACCAACTTTGAGTGCCTAAAAGTAGCACTAATTTTTTGAATGCCTCCAAAGGCTAGTGTGTAGAATGATGTCCCACTAGGGGTGCCATAAACTATTAGTGATCCAGATAACACTATGCTTGAAGGATTGATAGATTTAGTTTTGAAACCTTCACACCTAGACTAACATTGGAATGATATGAGATGTGGGATTCCTAAACTCATATTAGACCTCTATATTTTCATGAGGCTAGATCCTCTAATGTATCACTCTACATCACTTACTAAACTACTGACTATTGGGATGAAAAGGGAGACAAAGAAACTAAAATGGAAATCCTATTCTACTATTAATGATACACCTGTATTGCTAGTTCATCCACTTTTTTTGAAATTCTAAAACACTGATTAGATAAGCAACAATTGAATCTAAAACTCCAATTGAATCTTATGTATCAATATTTAATGAAGAGGTTTTATCAGTTAATATAATCTTGAGAGAAATGGTGGAATAGCCCTAATTTAAGGCACTAACCAGCAAATGTTTATCCATTATTAGATTGAATAAATGACATTAAACATAAAACATGACCTGAATAATATCATACTAGTAGCTAGATGACATCAATACTTGATAATGGAGATATTTATACCACATATGCAAATGAAATTGATATTAACACACTATACCAGAGTAAATGGAACTTTGAAACAATCTTTTATTTCTTTGAAAAGGTTACAAAACTCAAATTTTGGTAGAGTCTGGTCTTGACAAAAAATGGATCCTCTAAAAAATGTCTAAAAATCCTACATATTTTTAAAATAAAATTAATATCCAAGATTGGAGTTTAAAAAATAAGAGGAGATTAACCGAATGTGAACTCTAGTCAATTTTTGAGATCAAATTAATTATAATATTTTTTAAATATCTCCTTCCTTCTTTATCTTGAAAGAAACCTTATTTTTGGATTTATAAAAGTGGTGGGCCCATATTTATGTCAAATAAAGTAATAATTCATGAAAATCCATTCCATTCCTCAATAGTAAATTCATTTTAGAATATTAAACAAAGTCTTCAATTCTTCAAGTCTTCAAAAATTTCTATGGCCTTTACTTTTGGCATAAAATTAGAGGTGGTGGGCCCATGTTAACTTATCAACCTTAATTACATGAAAATAATTCCATAAATTATAGTATAACTCCATCTTGAAAGTGATTTTAATTTCTTGAATGTCCTTATCTTGCATGAAGAGCATGGGAGATGCATGAAACTAGTCAAACTAGTCAACTAAAGAGATTTGACCCTTAAGGACTACTTAACTCAACTTGAGTTAAAAGTGCATGAATTAAAAATTTTTTATTGAATTTATAATGATATATCCACTTAAAAAACTTTTATTCCATGTGGTAAATCTAAAATTAATTCATTTGATAGATTTTCAATGCCATTCTTTATCTACTTGATTGACCAATTAAGCCTATTAGGCCAATTAGGTCTAATAGCCTATCTTACAAAATTTAGACTCAATTAAACCTGAAATAAGATGACATGAAAAATTAAAAAATAATTAAATATACCTATAAAAACTTTTCTTATCACAAGATATTTGATTTTGATGGGAAAACACTCGTCATTCAGTCAACAGGGTTGACTAGGACTATTTTGCTCTATTTTCCTATAGATAGGCTATTTTGATTGAGATATTTGGGACACTTATAGGATTATTTATGACCAAATTAAAAATAAAAAATTAATAAAAATTCTTATTATTTTATCTCCATTGATTATATTTCATCGAAGTGTCTTGTACTTCATTTTACATGTTTTTACACAAAAAATATGATTTTTTTCCTCATCTGTACATCTATATGAATAATATTGAAATTTATAGAATATATTTTATTAATTTATATTTTAAATTATTTTAGGTTTATTCAAGATGATTTTACTTAAATAAAACCAAATTTTTACAAAACTAGTTTTTTGAGAGTTTAGGCGGGCTTTGAAGCTGAATTTTCAATATGATGGTTCATGAAGTAAATATGTCTATATTAAAAATTTAAATTTATCTATATAAAAATAACCCCCCAAAAATCTCTAAAAATATTGGGTTCCCATTCAAAATATATAAAATGTTACCACATGGATAAATTTGCTTGTGGGGTTTTGACTACATTCTAAGCTACCTGCACTCTTAATGATTATTCATAAAAAAAAACACTTAAATGGTCTAAAATTTTCACTAATTATTATTTAATAGGATTAATAAAAACATACTAAGATAATTCATCTACACTCCACATGTGATGAAAGATATGAGCATCTGAATAGGAGGATAGGAAGGGTGTTTAGAACTAGAAAATGAAAATGTCACCAAAATGAAAATAAATATTCATATTCTTCTCAATTCATGAAAAAATATCATGTATTCTATACCATTCTATTAAAATACTCTAAAATCACATTTTTTTTGAAAATCCAAAAAAAAAAATTGGCTTTTATGCTTATTTGCTTGCAGAAGCCTGTATGAGCATGGTTTGCTTAAATTTTGAGTTTTTACACTATTTAAAGGTCTAATTATGATATATAAATATCATCACATTCTTTTGAAACTTTTACCTAGACTTAGAAACCTCTGTGACACTCTAGAATGATGCCTACTCCAATGGTGATCTCTAACAAACATGTTAAGGACTGTTACAAAACAATAAGTATATCTAATTTTACAATGGCCATGAAACTTTTTAAAAAGGATATTCAAGTCATGATGACCCTATGTAAAAAATTTGAGGTCCTGAAACCACTTGAAACTCTTAGAATCCTCAATTTATTTCAAAATTGACCCCTTGTGCAAGGATTGTCTACATATTTGAACTTGATAATAGTATTTTGAAATTAAAATGACCCATTTACAGTCTATTTTTTACATTTTTATAAAAATTAATACTTTTATGCCATAATTGATTGGTTTGACTTGCTACAAAGGCATAATGGTAAGATTTAGGAATATTTGGAATGATAGGGGTAGTAATTTGACCTTGACAGGTCAAATTAATAACATCAGCTAAATATAATAATGGGATTAACATAGATAAAACCATTTAACTAAAGACATATTCACTAACAACAATGACTTGAACCTATCAATACCATCATAGTAATTTCATAACTCTAAATCCTAATATGAATAACATGCAATCCACCATTATTCTTGCCTTTACACCTGCCTAAAGTCTTATTCTTGTATAAAAAATTTAAATATTATGTATTTTATCATTTTATTTTAATTTATATATTTTTGAAGTTAAATTTATCAATCAATAGCAAGCCTTTAAATTCACATTTTTACTTAATTTTTACACAATTTAGTATGAATTCATTTATGATAATTTATATCTTCTTAAGGGTTAACATTAATCCAAGATAGGGTAAAAGAGTATTATAGTTCTATTTTATAAATATATATTTAGAATTTTCATGTTAAACATAGGCATTTTCTACTTTGTTGACGTTGAACATTGTCACATCAATAAATCAAAGTGTTCACCTATCACAAAGGTAAATATGAAATCCTACTAGTTTAATCATAGACCTATAGGATAATAATTATTCTTATAGTAAGTAAAGGGTTTTATAATAGTTTTGTGGATAGATAAATTTCATAAAAGATTAAATCAAGATTCATCATTCAAATGATCAATTAATTACTTCAACACTTCATCAAACTTGAATCAGATTTATGAATATAGTATAACCTATCCAATAGAGAAAATCCAATTAAAGAAGTAATCTATTGGATAGGTTATACTATATTCATAAATCTGATTCAAGTTTGATGAAGTGTTGAAGTAATTAATTGATCATTTGAAAGAAATAAACTCTATTTTTAATTTACATTATTTCAAATAAGTATCTATCTCTTCTATAATCAAATTCCCTTAACACTAAACCGATTCTAAAATAAACTAAATGATAAATAATAGAAGAAAATGAAATAAATATAGGAGGAACAAAAGTGGAAACCATATAATGTGATATTAATTAAAATTAACATTAGTATAACAAAAATTAATATTATAATATAAATTAACTACTAAAATAATAATTCAAAAACTAAGTAACAAAAACTAGGTTAAAATAAGATTTAACCTACAAATTATCATTAAGGTTAAACTAAAGAAAACTTAAATGACACATCAATCCAAATAAAGTTTAAAGAATTTTTTTATTTGATAGGTTAAGTGTCAAGTTAAAAGTGCTCATTCCCTTTATAAAATAAATCTAGAAGATAGACATGAAAAATCAATAGGACAAAAAAGGAACAAAAGATGAACCCAATAGCTAAAAGTCCCTACCACCAAAATTACACAAAGTTTCAATCAAAAGACTTAAGGCCGAACAAAAAGAGATGAAGCAAACCCAACTAGTCCAAATCAAAATAAAAGACCAAATTCTTGGTCTTGATACTATCACCTTTGTTGTTCCTCCCTTTGGTATGGATTTCAATGAACTAGTCCTTATCCTCCTCCTATCTTTTATGTTTGAGATTGGTAGACTGAATCTATGCCTTTTCCTCCTTGAGATCTCAATTGGCCTCCTCTCTACCACTTTGACTTTATTTTTTACCCTGGGGAGTGCATACCGAATGATCCTTGCCCAAATTTATAGCTACCGACTCATGACTCAGGAGCCTTTTTAACTTCTTGAATTCATCTATAATTTCATTGCTTAGAAGTTTCTAAATAGAAATCTTTATGTGTAAATTTTTGAGAGAATTCATGATTTACACCTTGGCATTTGATTTGAGAACCCCTCTACCTTTTCTATCTAACAAAAGGACATAGATAGGAATCCCCACTAGGCTCCTTCTATGCCTCTACTCAATATATTCCCCAATATTATGTTCCTCCTATTATTGATCAAAGGTTGACTTTGTTGAGTAATCTTCCCCTTCTTCAGTATCATCCTTCTCACTGGGTATATCAATCTCCTTACTGATGATTTTGGACCACTATGATTCTCCTCTCTTAATCAGTAGCAAAATAAAACTTTGGTGAATTAATTCTGCTAAAGGGTTTTTCTTAAAGTTTAACACTAAGGTTTCTAAGGATTATAGCATAAAAATGGAGTGTTGATAATGTGGCCTTTGAAATGATTGAGAAGGAGGAAGTTATAGTAAAAAAATCATAATATGTTTTCCCTCTAAATTAATATACCTCATGATCTAGAGGCAAAATTTAGGCCGTTTCCTCGATAGTTTTATCCTCAAAAAACCCTTCTGGGATAAAATCTTGTATTTATTCTTTTCCTTTTTGAAGAAAATGCTAAGAAGCTCCTCCTTTCTCTTATTTTCCTTTAAATATTTAATGCTAAAATAGTCCATCTCGATAGTCTCTCTAATGAGCTCCTCAGTGATCAAGATTCTCAAGCCATGCATTCAAACTTCATGATCTTTCTAACCATAAGTGAAATCCTTGGAAAGCCCTATGTCATGCCCATCTATCTATTCTATGAAGGGTTTTAAACTTACTTTGACCATTTTCTAGCAACCATATTCATTTTCCTTTATATTAGAGCAAGAAATTAGTTTGAATTTATCTCGATCTCTACCCATTTCATGAATTTGTAGACTGCTACTACAAGCTTCATTATTCAAGCTCTTAGAGAAGGATATGTGTAGATTCTGTAAAAAAAGAGCCAAACAAGAAAATGTGATATGAGCCTAAAATGAACCACATATGTAAATTTGTAAGGATAAATACCTTGCACACATTATTATCTAAGCTCTTGATTCGAATTTATGTCAACATTAAATAAACCATCATGACAATGTGGGGCATGCCATTTTTTTGATTCAATAATTAAGATGACATCATTAGGAAAATCATTGTCATGCCAAATAATAAAATCACTTCTTTGTACCACAAGGTTGGCCATGTAATCAGTGCACCTATTGCCCTCCCTATATATATTCTCTATGGATACCCCTTTGAAAAGGTCCAACATGTTTTTTGCATTATCAGTGATTCTAGAAATATTCCAAGAAGAGTGGAAAAGACCTTTTAGAAAATTAACAATGTTCATTGAGTCACCCTCAATTTGGAGGAATTCCATGTCAAGTTTGACCACCAATTCAATTCCCCAAAGCACTAATTTAGCTTCTAAGGCATGATTTGTTTGGATCCCTAGTGGTCCTACATATGCCAGTATAATATTCCTAAAAGAATCCCTAATAACTCCTCCTACTCCCGTTGGGCCTAGGTTCCCTTTCACATTCCCATCAAATTTTTATTTAAAATAAGAGAGAGGAGGATGAAACCATTTTAATTTTAACCTATCAACCGCCTTCACTTGGGATTTTCTAGGTATGACAAGGTTGAGGTGGTTCATAATTTAGGAGCAGATTGGGGAATTAGGATGGTGAAAAGAGGAAGCAAAGTATAACCAATTTTCATGGATAAAGGCCAAGTTACTCTTGGAGGTGGAGGAAGGATTGGTCCTATAGTTATCAAAAATACAAGATTTATTAGCTTTCAAAATACCCCAAAAAATGTAGGGGAGATATATGTTTAACCAAAATTTTAATGGAGGAGATTCTTAGGGTGGTGTCTATTGAGTGATCAAGTCCATAATAGAGCCTAGGGTGACTCAGGAAAAGTTAGACCTATTGAAGAAATGTCAAAAAATGGAAGAAGAAAAGGAATAGGAAAGGAACAAATTATTGACAAATTTAGCTTCTCATTTATAAAAAGCACACCTACTGGGAAAAGGAATACCCATTTGAACTAGGTTATCTATAGTTAAAATATTTTTCTGTGCCACCAACTAAAAGAAAACATTGATCTTGGGAATGGGATTTTCAAACCAAAGATCATTCTAGTTATCATTAGCTTCTACCTATTCCTAAAGGGAGACATCTGTATTTAATAGATTAAAGACCATTAGGATCATTTATTAAAGAAGAGCATCATCCTTCAAGAATATGATGATATGAATGTGTTGGAGAGAAATGTTTAAGTTGTGTAGGAGATAGGATCGTTCCTGATTTAGATCATCTTTTATGAGAAGTTTCCACTTCTTCCTTCCGTTAGTCTTCTCCCAATAATCTAACACCTTATGGGCACATGTCTCTTTGAAGAAAGATATTAAGTCCAAATCTTGGAAGGAGGAGGCCAAAGGGGATTAGATCCAAGGATCTTACCAAAATTCCACTTCACTACCTCTACCAACATTCCACTTAAGACCTTTGTTGAGTAGATCCTTGCTATCTTTCAAGGCTCTCAAAAATGTCGAGCCATTATTTAGACCACTTTTTGATAGGAAGCAATGACCTTCCCTTGAGTTTAAGTATATAGCCCTTATGATATTAGTCTACTAATTATCTTCCTTGATCACTCTCCATCTCTGCTTTGATAAAAGGGCTTGGTTCATAGATCTAACCCTTCTCAACCCTAATCCTCCTTTTGAGATAGGGAGGTAAGCTTTAATCCAAGAGATGAGGAGAAATCTAAATTTGTCCTTTGATCCTCTCCAAAGGAAGTTCATATGAATATGATTGATTTGGTCTCCAATCCTACCAAGGATGATAAATAAAGACATGGAATAAACTAGGATGCTTTCAAGTGAGCTCTTAAAGAGTTATAGTTTACTATCTTGGGACAATAGATTCCCTTTCCATCTTGATATATTTATTTGAATCCTATCAATTAGAGGATTCTATAACTTTGGTTTAATGTATCTCTCAAAGCGATGAGTACAAAGATAAGAGGAAGGTATATTATTTAAGACACAACATATAATATTAGAGATTTTGAATTGAAGGGTGATTAAGGTGTTAATGAAAGAGGAAAATTTTTATGGAATTTAACACTCTGGTTGAATACCACTTCATAGATTTCAATGATTTTCCTAAAATGCCTAGCTTTTGGAACTAAGGATTCACCCATCATCAATGTATCATCCATAAATTGATGGTGAGTGACCAGACTATTATAAGGGTTAGTTGTGATGCCTCTAATAACGTTAGAAGTTCTATCCTTGATAATGAGCCTACTTAGATTTTTAGCTAGGATGATGAAAAAATACAGAGAGAGGGGATCTCCTTGTCTAATCACTCTTCCCACTAGGGAAAAAACCCTATGAACTCCATTTATAATATCAAAAAACATGGGGTCATTTATGTAGGAGGTAATTATATTTTTGATAGATTGGTTAAAGCCAAACCTGATAAATTTTTTATCTAGGATTTGCTAAGAGACCCGATGATAAGCCTTATTCATGTCTATCTTGAGGAACATACCTTGATGATTAGATTGAGACACCAAATAGATAGTTTTATGGGTAATGATGATTTTGTCTAAGATCTATCTTCAAAAGACAAAATCTCCTTATTGGTTTTAGATCATTTTATTCAATAGAAGTTAGATTTTTAGAGAAAGCCCTTTAGTATATATTTTATAAACGGTAGAGCATAAGCTGATGGGTCTAAAATTTGACATTTGAGAGGCCCCTTGCTTCTTCAAAATAAACACTAGTAAATTATTATTTAAGTTTTGGAGCATGGTGCTAGCTTTGAAGAGCTCCATAACTACCAAGCAAACATCAATATGAATGATTTCAATAAAAATTGAAAGAAGAGAGGTGGAAAAATTTCTAGTCCTACGGTTTTATCCCCTTGCAGTGAAAACACTATAGCCCTGATCTCCTCATCTAAAGAGGGAAAGAGAATAGAGCATTATATTCTTGGGAAATAACCCTTTTAGTAAGGTTTACCACTTGACCTTCTAAATCCTCATATTGGAGGGAAAAAAATCAAGCATATTTTTGTAGAAGTTAACAATTTGGAATTCAACATCTTTTTCCTTCTTATACAATGTGCCATCCTCGCCTTGGATTTCCATGATGAGCTTGTGATAACAATTCATGTATGCTGAGGTGTTAAAGTATTTAGTATTTTTGTCACCCTCCTTTAACCAAATCTTTATATATTTTTAACACCTGTAAGTTTCTTCCTTGGATTCAAAATTGTGGAAACTACTGAGAATTTCTTTGAATTGTAAATCAAGGGAAGGGCCTAAAATAGAAATTTCCAATTTAGTTTTATAGATTTTCTCCTTGATGGATTTTTTTTGCAAGAAGATATTTCCAAAAACTTCTTGGTTTTAAATTTTTAGATTATTATTGAGATGTCTAAGCTTCATGGCCAGGACATACATGACTAAACCTTACATCAAGAATTTCCACCACTCCTTAATGAATTATTCCAAAGACTAGTTTGAGTGCCATATTTTTTCAAATATGAAAGGTGTAGCCTTATCATTTGACATATTATCACTTTAGAATAGTAGTGGGTTATGATCAAACATAATTCTAGGGAGGGACAAGAGGGAGATAGTGGAGTTAAGGATCTAATTAAGAGAGAAAAAAAAAACTCAAGTCTTACTTGGATATGATTATCTCCTAGCCTCTAATTATACCAAGTGTACAAGTTTCCCTTTAAATCCACATAAAAAAGTCTTGCATAAAAAATAAACTCATTAAACTCTAACATGTTGTCATTGAGGGTGTAGATTCCCCCATTCTTCTCCCTAAAGGATAAGGGAGAGGTAAAATCTCCAACCACCATCCAACTAAAAAATTTAAAATGATTCCTAATATCTTTCAAGTTACTCCATAACTTATTCCTTTTAATCTTAGAACTTAGAGCATACATATTGGTGAGAACATTATGGGTGTTAAAGATGGAAACAAAGATGTGGGACTCAGTTATAAGAAGTGAGGTTCCTTCCAAGACTAATGTATCCTAAAAGACCACTAGGCCACCTAAAGAACCTTTGAAATTGTTGTAAATACAAACTACTTTATCCCAAATATTAAATTTGATATTTAATATCTTTGCTACTATCATGCTAGTATCATTTTGGATTCTTGAATCAAAAGGATTTATGGTTTATGTTTTAAGACTAGATTTCTTACCAACCTCTATTTTATAGGGTTATTTAACCACCTAATATTCTAGGAAAGGAATTTCATTTATTTTTACTATTAAAATGTCTAAGTGTCATCTGAATACCCTTTGCAACCTACCTATCTATTTATAATCTTCTAGAACTTTAGGTTGAGGGTCTGCCTAAGGATTTTTTATGACAACTAACTTTCACCTTTTTTTCCTTTTTTATGGTGAACATCCACCCACTTTTCCTTAGATGAATCCATAGATAAATTAGATATTTTCCATTTGCTAGTATAAAAGCATTATCATTTAGATGAGTAAATAAGTTTGGTCTCCCTATAAGATTTATGTAGAGTGAGGGGCACCTGAAAGGGTGTAATTTCTTGAAAAACTAGGTCCTTGTCTAGTAAAAGGGATTTCAAAGTGATGGTACAAGAGGAAATAGGACTAGAGATGCCTTGAAGGACCTTGTGAGAAGGAGGGGATCCAAATGGGGACATGAATGTGACTTCAATAAGAATAGCCTTTAGAGGGGAAGAAACACTTGAATGAGGCACTTTCAGAGAGCCTGCTATGGAAGCTAGAGTTTGGATAGACCAGGGGGCTACGGATCCTAAGATTCATGGAGGGTCTTGGTATATCAATAGAAGAGAAATTTTTTCCCAAACTGAGAGGGGATAGATCTAGTTTAAAGGAAGGGGTAGGGGGATTTGAGGGGGGAGGAATGAAGACAAGAGGGGGAGGGAAGGGAGAGAGAGGGATGGGAAGGAAAGAATGAAACCAGTCTAAGAGAGGGGGCTAGAGGGGATTTAAGTAGGGAAGGAGGGGTTGGGAAGAGAAGGGAAGGGAAGAAGGGGCCTATATGGAGGATTTTTTGACCTAAGAGTGGGAAGGGAGAATAAGTGGCATCTTGAGTAGGGGGCACTCTTTAGATGAGTAGTTCAGGACATCACAGGTTTTGTAAATCTTTTAAGCTCTTTTGAAAATGATTTTTTAATTCCATATCCCATACTTTGATTTGATCTTTATAGAGTGAATTAAGGGTTTGTCAATGGGAATGAAGACACAAACCCTAGCTATAAGAAGCGTCCATTAGTATCTAGTAATTGGGTTGATGAAAATGGGTTGATTAATTGCCCTGATCCCTAAAATGAACTCTACTACCCATAATTCTAGGGGGAGCTCTGGAAAACTAATTTAGATGGGAATGTCCTCTAATATTGAGATATTGAGGTTAAGTCCTACCTTTCACTTATGAATACTAATAATAGATTTAGCCATAAACCAAGGCCCTCCCATGAGGATCCTTAAGGTGTCTTTGGGATGGGAGAAGTTGAGAGAAAATATGTTCTAAGGCATGGCTATAATATCAATTTGACCTTCTGGTTTCCATTTGAGAATAGCCCACTTATAGAAAGAATATATATTCAACCTGAAGTCATTAAATTTAACTAGGATAGAATTTGATAAGGATGAAGTGATTATGTTAATGAAAAAATTCAAAACCTTGAGACTTACCTCCTTGATTTCACTTGAATGGACCATAAAAGAATCTTCTAGGTTAGTTTGTTGGCACTCACTTGTAACTAGATCAGCCCACAAGGAATGCATTTTGCCTTTGGTGGGATCAAAAATAGTGGTTGGTGGACCTAGACTTGAACCCTCCCCAAGTATTTACTGATTCTTCATTTTTTCTAATCAGTCAGTGACCTTTATAGTATCTACCTTTTCTATAACTATAATAGATAGAGCAAGATTATTAGGCTACATCTCATTCCTCCTGTCCATCATTAGCATTCAAAATTCTTGTAGTAGTAGTTTTCCTACTCATTAGTTTAAATAAATATTAATATAATAATAATAATAGTTAAATAAATAATAATAAATAAAACTAATCTAAAAATAAATATAAATAATCTATAAAATAAGGAGTCAACTCAATTTTAAGCATGTGAAATGTTATATTGAGAAAATTTTAACAAACTATATTCAAAATTGTTTACAAATAACTCTTAGAAAGAGAAATCACTATAAAATGATGACCCAATTATTTATCTTAAGATATAATATCTATTCATAATTATAAAAGAGAAGTAAAAATGTTTTATTAATATATGATTACATATTTATACAATCATCAAAAGAGTTAATACTAAATAAACTTTAGATAATTGGTTTATTAAAAAAAATCAGATATACCTAAGTATATCAAGAAAATTACTTCATAGTCAAAGAATGTGTTGTTAGTTATATTTTCAAGTGACATTTACTCTTAGACATGTTTCATAGGAAGAAGTGTAGTGTGAATGTTTGAAAATTTAGACTAGTACCTATTTATATGTTTTCTCCCTTTGTAATGTCTTTCAATTTTCCTTATAAAGCCTTCTTATTATAAGGAGTTTTAATTTTAAGTTACAAACAAATCTTAGTTAAATTTAATCATAAAATGAATTAAATTTTAAAATATAAGTTAACCAACTTATAGTTAACTAATTTACAATTTTATACCTTTAGATTTATTAAATAATAATTTTATGAGACTTAAGAAAAAATATTTTGAAATAAAAATGAGATAAAAATTTCTAACACATTAGGTCTATTTGAATTTTTTAAGTCAACTTAAAAATAACTATCAAGTCCTTATGTAATTAAGTTATCAATATCAATAAGCTTATTGATAATTAAATTTTCATAATTAATCAAATTTTAATAAATATAATTATATAAGCATGAAAAAAATATGTCATGGTAATATTATTAATACATTTTAAACACTATAGTTGATAATATCAACACAAAATTTTGTAATTTTAATGAACATTATGACAAAACCAAATATAAATTAAATTTTATTAAAAAAAAAAAAAAAAACAAATACTAATGTGTTATTGTCCAGATGAAGTATTATAACCAGGAGCCAATAGTATAGTATTAGGAAAAAATTCAAGGGTAATATCAACAATATTAAGATTTATTTCAAGTAATAATTTAGAGTTGTAAGGTGTATCATCACTATTAGGCAATGTATTATGTTATTTATGCATATCTTGAAAGGATAAAATTGTCATTCCACATCCAAAAAAACTCATAATAAAATCAAATCATCTAAGTTAATACTATCCCTTTGATTATGAAAATGGCAATAATTAAAGAACATGTTTTGAGCTTAATTATGCAAACCTAGGATTTAAATTTAAAAATGAGTGTAATAATAAACAAAATATTCCCTTTTTTTAAATTATTTATTGTAATTATAAAAATATAATCAAAACCCTAGGAATGATTTCAAAAGTTTGTAACATATAAAGTGAATATTCTATCGTTCACAAACTTCATAATATGCATGAGATAATCTCGGTAAATAATAAAATCTAATGCCTATTATAAGTCCAAAAATGTATAATTTAAAACATTTTACATGTATCCATTAAAAATTTAAAACCAAAAATATTTATAATCTAATATAAAAAACAACATGATTTCATGTTTAAAGTCATCAATAAAATTTTGGAAACCAACACAAAGTTTACGTATAGTTATTTAGACAAATAACCAAATGAAAGAACAAATATTATCCTTTACATAAATTTAAAAAAAAACTTCCATCTCAAGGCATCATTATAAATCACTTGCATGCATTTAATTAACTCAGAAGGAATAATGAAAACTAAGCATCTTGAATAAATGTAAAGTATTTTTAAAACATTAGAGCCTTCTATTTTCAAAATGATTGTTTCCAATTTTATCAAAAAAACTTCTAGATAGATAGTTTTCAAACCTTAAATGCATACATGTAAACCCAAATAAAAAACTAAAACCAAACTTTTGAACTCTTTAACACTTCCAAGTGATAAAATATTAGAGCTCAGCAACGGCATAAAATTGTAGTTTAGAAAAATTTCACATATTTCTTAGTGTTGAGAATATGTTCTAAGTTATGCATGGAGTTGTCATTGATTTAATTAAAGTGTAATTAATTCCATTCTAAGTTATATTTTTTATTATTAAGGATGGTTTCATGATCCATGTACTTGAGAGACTTAGAGTCATGTTATATGATTGGTATCATGATGAGGTGAGCAATCTGAGGCTTGTGATAAGAATATTGGTAGTGTGTGAGCATGGTATTAGGTTGTATGACATGAGTATTAGGTTTTTATAATAGTAAATAATTTTTAAAATTGTGTTCAAGGTCTTAGTGTGACTAGTAGTTGAAGGCCTAATGTGCAAAGAGACCTAGTGTGGCCTAATGAGGGATCAAATTTACTTTCTAAGAGGGTCAAGTTTAGTTTCTAAGGTGCCAGAGATCATGATAGAATTAACATATGTTTGAGAGGTTTTTTAAAGTCTTTTTATCAAGTATTAGATTAAATTCTAAAGGATAAGGTGTGAAATGTGTTTTTGAGCTTTTTCTATGTGCACAGAATGAGGTATTATAGACCCAAGAATGATTTTCTTATGCTCATTGACACGTGAAACCTTTACATGATGATGCAATAATTTCATGGTGGTTTTTTAAGGATAATATCTCAAGTTCAAAAACATTATTTTTTGGATTAAGGGCCCAAGCTTTATGAATGATTGTTAAGAGTGGAAGGTAGTCTAAACCCTCTCTAAATCCCTAATAGTGACCCAATATGGAAGATGTGGCTCAAAAGTGATAAAAATGGTTTTTTTAACATATTATGATGATTATAGGTTGTATTAAACTATCCAAAATACCTCCAAGTGGCATTGGTATGTTATAAGAGTGAATGGAAGCTACATGAAACTTGTTTCTCAGACATTTGATGTAGTAGGTAGGGTTAACCAAGTAAAAGGATGAAAATTATTGGAGTATTATGTGTGATAATTTTATTTTTATGTTAATTTAAGTTTATTATAATGTTAAAAACATAAAATATGCTAAAATGGTCATGAAAATTGACCTATAAAGGCCTAGTGAGGAAAATAGTGAGAAAACTAAGTAGAAGTGCGAAAGACATTAGGCATGTGTTTCCATGGATTAAGAATGGATCCAATTGAAAAAGGTTATTTTTAAAGAAATTTAAAACATATAGCCATTGCATATAAGTTTTTAATATTGTTTTTTTTGGCAGAAATTTTCTTTCATGATGACTTATTTAACACATTGAGGTCTGTGTATAGTGGATCCATGAGATTGATATGTAAGACCAATATTGATTTTGTAAATTATAATATATTTATTTAAATATTTTATAAAAATTATTAAAAATAATATAAAACCTTTTTCATTTCATTAAAGTGTTTCTATAGGTGTTCTAAGTCTTTGTTTTCATGATTGTGTTTTGGAACAATCAGGCAGTTTTCTATGTGTTAGCAAAAATGATGTTTCCAAGTAATTATGCCTAGATTTGAATAATATAATGAAAATTAAGTTATTATATAGGTATAAAAATTTTATTTTAATGTATTTTTATTCATAATAAAATCTTATGAAGGTATGATAATTCAAAGGTTCTTGACTAGTTTTTGAGGCCTATTATAGTTCTAAATAAGCATATGGAAGTGGTTAGTTTGAGGAATTTTGACCTGTATAGTGAAATATAATATAATTTTTAATGAAAATGATGTCATGGAGGTTATATCCATGTGATTTTTGTAATTTTTTTATGTGTAAAATTTGAGTGCATACTTCATACATTCAAAGCAGACTTTCTGGCAATGAGAAGGATTAATTACAAGTATGCCTAATGGTGTGGCTCAAGGAGTGAAATGAGTTAAATGGTGTTGGGGACATAAGGTGAGATTATAATGGGTATAATTTAATTTTTTTTTTAATTTTTTAATTCAATTATGTATTATCAAAATGTTCCAAGGTATTCAAGGTGAAATGTGTGCTTTGAGAAGGCCTAATTGCATTAGGTCTCTATTAGGCCTAATGATGGTTTTAGTCCTTATAAGTGGTGATAGACCAATATAGTGTTTTTTTCAATTGTTAAACGTGTTTTTTGATCTATTAAAAATTTTATCTAATCATTTTTAGGCTTTTGGTTGACCAAGGTATGTGAAATTAAGAGTCATGTATAAGAAGGTCTAATAGACCTAATTTGACTAGTGGAGATATTGAGGATATGAACGAATGAAATAGAATTTTAAAAAATAGGTAGATGGATTAGATAAAATAATATAGGTTTTTTTAATATGTCACAAATATTTAAAATTAACTATACAAATGATTAACAAGGTGATATGATCTAAATCTATCAAGAAAAGGGCTAGTTGAGGGAATATGCCTAATAGGCTATTTGAGAGAGATAGAACGGTGTGAAAATAAAAATAATGTGATAATAATAAGTTGAGAGAGAAAAATGTGTCAAAATTTGATCAAATTTGCTAGGTGTCTAAGTTGGTTCTAAGTCACCTAGGGGGTCGGTTCCTTTTTACAAGTTAGTGCTTGTTAAAGGCCTAGTTGAGTTGGTACTTGACTAGTGAGGGGTTGGTGTTCCTTTTGGGGTTGATGAATGAATAAATATTGATTAATTACTTATAATACTATATTAAAAGATGTGCTTTAGTTTTTTTTATCTCCCATGAGGTTTTATCATGTATATCTTGTTTTCATGTATTATGTTCTTACTTCATGCTCATATGAATGGTTGATTATGCATTACTATATATTATATTAGTTTGAATGATAAGTGGAATTGAAATAGAAGTTTTTTAACTGATTCATCCCCACTCTCAATATTTTTTCTTCCAAAAATTAGTATTATAACAAGGTTTATTTTTTATACCTAACAATCTAAGGGATATCTTTGGAGCACAAGTACATGTTATGATAATGAAAGTGTTTATTATGATTACAATGAAGATATATCAATAGTAACTGAAACATATTTTTAAAAAAAATTAAAAGAGAAGAATCATATGGAATAATTTACCAACATAGAATTAAATTAAAATATTTAGAGGCACAATTAGATTAAGATGTAAACAAAATTAAGACATATCAGAAATTTAAGGATAGAATTGGAAAGCTTAATAATATTTTGGATAGTCAAAGGTCCTCTCATGATAAGAAAACTCTTGGTTTCAAAGAATACCAGAAGGATTTCAAAGAGAGCTAGTTTAAAAAATTCAATGATCTATTAAGGAATGATTATGTTGGTATAATAAAGACCTATATAGAAGTGGTTAGGTTTGAATTAAATAATCAACAAACCAAGAAGGGTTTTATTTCATCAAAATATATCAAAGGTAGTGGTGTATCATCCAATTATAATAAAAATAAAAATGAGGTTAGATAGTCAAAGCATGTGTATTCTTTCAATATATATTGTTTCTCTTGTGGTCAATTTCAACATAGATCTATTGAATGTAGATGGAGAAGTAGAATCATGTGTTATAATTGAAACCAAAGGGGACATATTATATGATATTTTGAAATAAGGATTATAAAGAAGACCATTCAAGTTAAGAAGATATGTATTCATGATACTAAATAATAGATCAATAAATTATACCCTATGGGTAAGATGAATGAGAAGTAGGAATATAGAGGAGAAGAATATCTGATTACTCAAACTAATTTTTATACTCAAAATGAATATTTGAAGTGGTACATAGACAGTGGTTGTTCAGGTCATATGACAAGATATAAGAGAAAATTAATAAATTTGAAGAATAATGTCATAGGATCAATAAGGTTTAGATATGACACAACTACTAATATAGCTGGCAAATGTGCTTTGAGATTGTAAAATGGGAAGACCAAGATAGAAAATGTTTTGTATGTAGATGGATTGAAACAAAACTTGTTATGTCTAAGTCAAATGTGCACCCAAAGTCATACCCTAACTTTTCATGACAAAGGATGTGATATAAGGAGAGTAAAATTAGGTAGGTTCATTTCTAAAGCCAAGAGAACTGAGAATAATATATATGTATTGAATTAAAATGCAAAATATAAGTGATTTATGATCAAGGTAGATGAAATTTGGATATGGAATACGAGGTTAGGTCATATAAATTTTGATAATCTAGTCAAGATCAGCTCTAAGGTGTCCATGAAGAACATGCCCAAAATTTCCAAACTTGCAGATGCTCTTTACAAGGCATGTCAACATGGTAATTGGTCTAAGAGGAGATTCAAGTCTAAATAATACTCTACTACTAGACCTTTAGAAATAAATCATACTAATTTGTGTGGTCCTACAAGGATTATAATTATTCAAGGTGATAGCTAGTTCATGTTGCTTATAGATGGCTTCACAAGAATGATTTGGGTAGAACTATTGAAAGATAAGTTAGAATCTATAGATATGTTAAAAAATTGCAAGGTTTTAGTTGAAAATAAGATGAATGTGAAGATAAAGTGTCTTAGGTCTGAAAAATGAGTAGATTTTTAGTCAAATGAACTTGATCTTTGTGAGGTAAATGGAATAAGAAGATAGTTCTCTACTACCAAAACACCTCAATAGAATGGGGTGGTTAAAAGAAAGAATATAATATTTAATTAAATGGAAAGGGTGATGTTTAATGATTCAAAGTTATTTGTTGGATACTAGAGAGAAGTTTTTGTTACTATAATTTACACTTTGAATAGAGGATAGATTAGGATCAATGGTAATAAGAATCCATATGAATTGTGGAATAGCAGACCTTATAGTGTTGAACATTTTAATTTGTTTAGAAGTAAGTGTTATATCAAGAGATGAGAAAGACTTAGGTATGTTTGAATCAAGGTATTATGAAGGTATTTTTTTTGGATATTAATTAGTTAGTGCTACCTACAAATTTTACAATAGGAGGTTTCAAAAGATAGTGGAGAGTACAAATGTGAAGATTGATGAGACAAAGAAATCATATTATTAGTCAAAGAATAATGAAAGAGAAATATATATAGATGAGGATGAGTAATAAATTAAGGAAAGAAAAGACTCAAAATTTCCTTTTAGGTAATTAAAAATGATCATCTCAAATCTTAGATAATTAACAACAAAAGTGTAAGAATAAAAATAAGAAGAATTAAGGTGAGTGATGTTATTAAAGAGAATATTTCCTTACTATCTAAATTTGAACATAAAAGCTATGTAGAATCAAGTGAATATAGGTTTTAGATATATTCCATAATGATTAGTCAAATAAAATTTATAACAATGAGACTTGGGAGTTAGTACCTAGGACTAAAGATAAAAATATCATTGGTACAAAATGAGTGTTCAGAAACAAGTTGATTGAGAATAGAAAAGTCACTAGAAATAAGGTTAGACTAGTATGAAATAGATATGATAAAGTATAAGGACTAGACTTTGAGGAAACCTTTGCTCTAGTGTCAAGGTTAGAGGCTATTAGGTTTTTAATTTCCTATGTAAGTTTCAAAAGCTTCAAGATATACCAAATGGATGTGAAGTCAGATTTCTTAAATGGGAATTTGGAGGAAGAAGTGCACATTGAAAAACTTGAGGGTTTACTACTGAATGATAATAAGGACTATGTCTATATGTGAAATAAATCTATATATGGTCTAAAAAATCCCCTATAAATTAGTATGATAGACTAGATAAGTATCTTTTGGACCAAATTTTAAAGAGAGGAGTTACATATAGTAACTTGTATATCAAGACTAAAAATGACCGTCAGTTGATAGTGATGGTATATGTGGATGATATCATCTTTTGTGGAAATAATGAGAATTGACCAAGGAATTTTTAGAGGTGATGAATTCAAAATTTTAAATGTCTATGATTGGATAACTATCCTTATTTCTTGGACTTTAAATCAATAAATATGAAAAAGGTATGTTCATTTCATAGGCCAAGTATATAAAAGAGGTGTTAAAGAAGTTTTTAATGGAATATTGAAAGGTTGTAAGTACACCTATGGCTATATGATGTAATATAAACAAGGAAGATGAATCTTCAAGAGTCAATCAAACAAAATATAGATAATTTATTAAGTTTGTTATATATTACTACCTCTAAACTTGACATCATACAAGTAATAGGTCTTCTGAGAAGATTTCATGTAGATCCTAAGGATATTCATCTATAATAAGTCAAAAGGATACTTAATTATCTCAAGGTAACTATGGATTATGGATTGTGGTACCCAAATAACAAGAAGTTTGATCTAATAGCCTATATAGACACAGTTTGGGTTGGGAATCTATATGATAGAAAAAACACTAGTGGAGGATCCTTCTTAGGTGAGTTCATAATCTCATGGATAATTAATAAACAACCATAAATGGATTTATATAATTGTGAGTTTGATTAAATTATATTACATTCATGTTGCACTTAGGTGTTGTAGATGAAACAAACCCTAAGAGACTACAAAGTGGAGTTTGATGGTCCTGGTCCTATTTTATGTGATAATACTAGTGCCATAAATTTTTCAAATAATCCTATCATGCATTCAAAGACCAATAAAATTCATATCAAGTATCATTTATTAATAGAAAAAGTAAGTGAACAAAGTATTAATCTTGAATTTATGTCTACCAAGGATCAAATTGTAGATATCTTGACTAAGCCTATTCTAAAGGATACTTTCAAACATCTAAGATAGAAATTAGGTGTGATTCCCACTCTTAGCAATTTATAATTAAATAAAATTATTAGGGGGATATAATAATGAGGTGTTTTAGATCTAAGAGTAGGAAATAAGTGGACAAGTTGTGAGGTCAAAGGGGGAGTCATATAAGTTTGTGAAGAAGAAGATGTCTGAGGTATGCATTGAGATAGGGGAGATTGTTGATATGATATTTTATTCCTATTTTATTGAGTTTTGTTATAGATAGTGATTTTTCATTAATTTCAAAATGATATATTTATATGTATGGTGGAGATGTCTCTAGTGAGAGAAGATTATTTAAATGATTGCCATCAATGAGAAAGGGGGAGATTATTGAGAATGTGTTGTAAGGTATGCATGGAGTTTTCATTCATGTCATGAAAGTGTCAATGATGTCACTCTTATTTATATTTATTGTTCTTAAGGATTATTTCATGATACATGTACTTGAGAGACCTAGTGTGAAGGCACAATCTTGGTAGAATGATGAGGTGAGCAGTATAAGGCTTGTGATAAGAAGATTGGTAGTGTGTGAGAATGGTATGAGTTTTTTTTACATGATTATGATATGTTGAGAATAATAAAATAGGTTTCATAGAGTTTTTAAAGTCTTAGTGTGACTAGTAGTTTAAGGCCTAATGTGTAAAGAAACCTAGTGTGGCCTTATGAGGGGCCGAGTTTAGTTTCTAAGGTGAAAAATCTCATTGAAGAATTGTCAAAGGTGTGATATGTTGTGTTAAGTGTTTTTAAAAGTATGAGGTAATATTATAAAGGATAAATCATGAAATGTGGTTTTGAGAATTTCTATGTGCACAAAATGAGATATTGCAATCCTAAGAATGATTTTCTTATGCTTATTGACATGTGTAACCTTTGAATGAGGATACAAGTAGCTCATTATAGTTAGAGAAGGATCCTAGATCAAGATTTATGAATGATTGTTAAGAGTGAAAGGTAGCCTAAACCCTCTCTAAAACCCTAATAATGACCCAATATGGATGATGTTATTCAAAAGTGCTCGTAATGGTTTAGTTGACCTAGTATGATGATTAGAAGTTGTAGTCAACTCTCCCAGGTACCTCCAAGAGGTAGTATTCTATTAGAAGAGTGAATGGAAGCTACAAGAAACCCCTTGTTTCTTATATTTTTGATGTAACATGTAGGGTTAACTAGGTCAAAGCATGAAAATGATTAGAAGATGATGTTTGAGACTTGTATTTTATTTTCATGTATGTTTTTTATCAGGTTATAGATGTCAAATATGTTAATCCAATAATGAAAGTTGACCTATCATTAAAAAGGCCTAGCAAGGAAGATAGTGAGAAAACCAGGGAAAAGTGGGAATGAGATTAGGGATGGATCTAATTTCATAGGGTTTTTTTCAAGAAATTTAACATATATCCCCATTATATATAATTTTTTAATATGGTTATATATGGCATAAAATTGCTTTAAAAATGTCTTATCTAACATAGTGAGGTTTATGTACAGTCGAGCCTTGAGATTGGTTTGTAAGATCAATATTTATTTTGGACCTTATTATATATTTTTTTCAATATGTTCTAATAATTGTTGGAAATGTGATTGTAATGGATTTAAAAGGGGATTTTATTGGAATTATTTATGTCAATGATGTTTAGGGATGAGTATGGTGATATAAGGATGTGCAAGGAATCTATTAGAGGTCAAGGATGATTGGAATGCTTATGTGCATGAGTGGAATTCATCTAGTTCTTCATATGGATCATCTAGACATTTAGGGTCTATAAAAGAAGATATGAATAGGTAGTTGGTTAATGTCACCATTACCACATGTGGACGAGTCTAGGGGAGTTGGTCATATGGTTGTGATCACATTATTCCCTATTTGTTATGAAATAAATTTAAAGTCATGCGATGAAGCGTGGTAGAAGATATGAGGATGAAAAGTTGGCTAATCATACAAAATCCACTAGGTTTTTATACTTAGCCAAACATGAAAAAGCATTCAAGTAGAGCCAAGTAGGTATTTTGATGAGGTTAACATTCACACACATGGAGGTGTCAAGACAAAATGATGACATGGGTTTCCTCATTTTTGTGCCTAGTTTCTATGTGTTAAATCTAAGGTCACACAATGTATCATGATAAAAGATATCCATGAGCAAATTTGGGCTTCCAAGTATTTTGATAGTGTTTTCCCATAGTTAAATTTACAAATGACAAGAAAAAAAATGAGAAGGAATTTTTATGATGTCATATATTGAACATATAATTTTTTTATAGAAGATGAATATATTGATAGAATCCCCAACATGAGAGGATATTATTCACTAAATTACAAGTCATGCAATGAAGCACATCAAAAGTTATGCAAGAACAAAGTTGGCTTTACAGGCACTTTTAAGCATGGTTGGATCTTTGGTATAATAATTTGAGTAAGTAGATTAATGAAATTATATTTTACACATGTAAATGATTCAGGAAGAAATGAGTTTATGGGTTTATTCATTATCATGCCTAGTTTTTATGATCCAAATTTTAGAATATGAAAATGAGTGAAATAAAAGATATGAAGGTACAAAGTTAGCCTTCCAAACATATTCATATGTTCCCCATACTTTGTCAAATATACATAAGGTAAAGTTTGAGCTTATTTGAAGATCTAATGGTGAGCACTTAATTTTTTGTTAAAGATATAATGATGCATAGTGAAGTCAATATGTTAAATTCACCTATGAATGAATGCATTAGTGACAAGTGTCATAATAATGATTCTTGAATAGTAAATCTATGATGTGGTTCAAATTCAAATAGTCAATTATCAATGTGAGTATGCCAAGTGTCTCAATAACAATAAATGATATGAATGTCAAAAAGGCATGCACTAATTTCAAGTGTCACATTATCAAGAGCTCATCAGAGATAAAGATGGAGCTCTTTAGAAGATCAAATAATGAGTAGATGATCATGTAATGAAGATCTAATAGAGTGAGGGGACTCAATGGGATTAGGTGCTTGATATTTAATGAGATAGAAGATATTTCAGGACTGAGCTAGTTTGATGAGATTGAAAGAGTGTATTCATTACAAAGACTTAGAAAGCAATGAGATGAGATAAAGAGCTTGATGTTTAATGACAAGAAAAGGTAAAGTTCATGAAACTATGAAGATCTAATGGCAAGTGAGATATCAGACCAAAAAGATCAATAGACACATTTTAAATTTGAAAAATTAAAGTCTAGAAGCATAAAAAGATTGAATAAAGTGTGTAAACTTATCATAGATTGATCTAATAAATGCATTTTAAAGCTGAGCAGATTGAATGAGGATCATCAGATCATGGCACAAAACTTAAGATCAATTGTCAATATTTAAATATATGTTCATCCCAATGGTTAAGTAGTGAAATATGCATGAATTTACAACAAATCCATAAATTATGATATAGATAATGAGATTGATTATAGTGATCGATTAAATTTATGTAATATGACATGTGCATCAAAACTAGATCCTAGTATTCACTAAACATAGTAAAAGACCAAGAATCATGGTGGTGGAGCATGAGTTCAAGATGTGGGAAACATGTAGTTAAATATAAGAACAAAATTCCAATAGAAATGAACATGATGTATTCTTAAACAAGTGTGAACATAGAGAATATATAAAACCCTAGATCAAATACTTATATATGTCATCTAGGATATAGTCAAATGTTATTATTATTGCTAGAATTATATCAAATAGAGAAATCTAGAGACACAAAAATAGAGGGGAAGATAAGAGAAGAGAAGATAACAGAGATGAATTGTAGAGCATGAGAAATTATAGACTAGACCTATAATAGAGAATAGAGAATTGGATTCATTTATGAATCTATATTATAATCTAGAGTTGTAGCTACATATATATTTGATTAATGGGTGCCATTAGACACGTTGAGTTGGTGCTTAGTTAGGGAGTGGGTTCTTCCTTAAATTTGGTACTCTTAATCAAGGGATTAGTGTCTCTATAGGGTTGGTGCCATTAAATGTGTAACTAATGATGTTTTGACTATGAAGATGGATTAGAATAGTAAATAATAGTAGCTATTCTCACTATGGTTTCTCCCATATTGGGTTTTCCACGTATACATATGGTGTCATGTGAATTTGTGTGTATGATCTCTACTTATTTGTTTTAATCTGCATTTCCTTTATAGTTTTTTTTAAAGGGATTAAAATGATTTATTTGGTCAATTTATTGATTCACCCCCCTCTCAGTAGATAGTTTTGTACTAATAATTAGTATCAGAGCCCTAGTTCCTTAGAATAATCTTAATTAGGTTAGGTAGATCTTGGATAGTAAACACAAATGGCTATTCAAAAAGGTTCTTCTCAAACAAATCACCTATCTTTAATGGATCAAATTATGCATTTTAGAACATCATAATGTAAGAATATTTATCCTCATTAGGGTTTGATGTATGGATGTTTGTTGTAAATAGATATATATCCTTTGTTATAACTCTTACTGATTAGGCTTTAAAAAAGGAATATGAGAGCAATAATAAGGTAAATAATGCTATCTTTTTTGTATTTTCTAATTAAAAGTTTGTCAAAGTGATGCATTGTCAAAAATGCACTAGATATCTTGAATAAATTAAAGAGCATATATTAAGGTGATGAAAAGGTAAAATAGGCCAAACTATAAACATTCAAAGGAAATTTTGAAAGCCTTAAAATTAATGAACAAGAGAAAATTATAGACTACCTCTGTAAAGTAGATGAAATAGTCAATGTAATCAGAGGCCTTAGAGAAGAAATGAAAGATCTAGTAATTATCAAAAAGGTCTTAAGATCTATGCAATCAAGGTATGATTTTAAAATATCTACAATAAAGAAATCAATATATATAGATAAACTCACTATTGATGAGTTGCATGGGACATTCATAGCCTATAATATGAGAATGCGAAAAATTGATACCTTCAATAGAGAAGTTGTATTCAAAGCATCAAAACTAGCAAAGGTAGAAACACCTACATCTATATTTTAGGAGATTGATGAAGAAGAAGATAACTTTGTCATAAGATTGAGAAGAGGGTATAAAAATTAAAAAGGTAAGTTACCCTTTAAATCATTTAACTATAGTAAATTAAGACATTTTGCTACTAAATTCCCTGATAACAAGAAGGATAATTCTGAGCATGTAGAGAATAGTAAAAAGGTGAAACCTCACTATTCCAAGAAGAATAATTTCTTCAAAAAAAGTAAGACCTATACATAAAATAATATAGTGATTCAATGGATGATAATGATGGTTCTGATGATGATCATGACTATGATTTTGTGGTTAAGTAACAAGAATTCCTATTCATGACAATATGATCAGCTTATGTGGATCAAGAAGAAGTTGAAAACTCATATGAAGAACAAAAAGGAGAAGTGGATTTATAATGTGAAATCATATATGCTATAGAATAAATAGACAAGTTGAGAAAAGAGAACTCAAAATAGAATAATCTTAGATAAAAAGAGATTGATAAAATGTCCAAAAATTTTGATAAATCTAATTATATGGTGCTTAGCCTAAAGACACAAGTTGAAGAGGCTAAAAGAATATAAAATGTAGTCAAACTTTAAATACTATCTTAATCTGATGACTTCATGAAATAAGAAGAAGAGATAGTGGATTTGAGAAAAGAGCTTGAGAAAGATAAAGATCAAATAAAAAAGGTCTAAAGATAAAAAAAGAATCAAACATTCTTGATGATTTGATCAACCATAAAAATAATTCAAAAGAGAGAATTGGTCTTGGTTATGAAACAAGAAAAAGTTCCATAACTAGTACATCTTCTAACCTATATGACAACTTCAAAGTAGAAGGAGAATTAAGAGTAAAGAAAGAGAAAGTTTGCAAGGACACTTAGATAGACACAAGAAATGATGATGTGAAGATAGCTAAAGTTAAAAATAAGCTTGTAAAAAATAATAAGATAAAGGTAGCTGATGTAGATGGATACAAAAAAGTGATAGACTTGAAGAAGCTAGAGTTTAGAAGAGCTCATCATACTACACAAATAAATGTTGTGATGAAATATTGCTCATCTTTCTATGGTTATTTTTATAGCTATAATTAGTTTGGTCATAAGGATATTTATTTTAGAGTTGTACCTAAAAGGAGAAAAGAAAATTTAAGCAAAAATTCTTTTTCTCCCTTGTTAAATACAAATGTAATATGTTATAATTGCAATAATTTTGATCACATAGCTAGATAATGTAGAAAAAAATTTAAGACAAAAACATAAAGTAAGAAGAAAGGCATGCCTCCTAGTGTGAAATTTTTTTCACAAGTCTCCTAAAAGGATAAAAAGAAGACAAATAAGAAACCCAAGGATGTGTGGAAAGTGAAAGATCAATCTATGATTGCTCATACTGCATTCCATGCAAAGGAGTAGAATTTATCAGTAATAGACAAACATTGCTCAAAACATATGACTGGTGATAAGAGCAAATTCATAAAATTGAGTAAATGTAAAGAAGTATCTGTCAGCTTGGGAGACAACACTACAATAAATATAAGAGGTAAAATAACTTTGAACATATATGTAAAACTGCCTACACATGATGTCGTTTATGTTGAATGATTAAAGCATCATATGTTAAGTGTCAGAAAAATGTGTGATAATGGATATAAGGTCACATTTAGTACATAATGATACAAGTTAAAGAGATTTAGAAGACTAGTTGTAGAAGGGAAAAAAATTAAAAGTAACATCTATAATCTTGTTGAAGAGAAAGGTAATAACTACCTAATAGGAAATATTGATAAGAGTTGGTTATGGCATAGAAGAATGGGTCATTTTAAATTTGATAACCTAGTCAAATTGATCTCAAATAAGTGTGTTAGACACATGACTAAGATAAACAAACCTGTAAACACTACTTTTAAGGAATGCCAACTAGGTAAGCAAATAACGGTCAAGTTTCAAATAAAGTAGTATATAACTACATAGCCTTTATAATTAGGTTATATTGATATTTTTGGTCATACTAACACAATATGATCTAAATGAAAAAGATACTTCATGTTTTTTATAGATTATTACTCAATAATGACATGGGTACCCTTTTTGAAGGACAAGTCATAGACATTTGAGAGATTCAATATCTTTAGGGCCATGGAGGAGAATGAGATTGAATGAAAAACTAAATGATCAAGATCTAATAAAGGTGGATAATTCACCTCAAATGAATTCATATAGTACCTTGAGAAGAATGAAATAAAAATACATTACTCTACAATAAGGAACCCATAGCAAAATGGAGTTGTTGAAAGAAAGAACATGACAGTCAAGGAGATGGCCAGAATAATGTTAAAAGAGGCCAATTTATCTGATGGATACTAGATAGAAGTAGTCTAAACAATAGTATATATCTTGGATAGAGTTCAATTGAGGGTAAACAATGATAAAGATCCCTATGAACTATGTATGGAAAACTAAGAAAAATGTTAAACCTAACAAATACCTCTATAATGAAGAATTAGATCATGAAGATGAAACAAATAATGAAGAACATGAAAAATTAAATGAAAAGGCACCTACAATATTTGTTCAAAAATATCATATTATAGATCAAGTCATTGGTAATAAAAATGAAGTTTAGATAGGGAGAAAATTTTCACAAAACAAGGAGCAAGTAAGTTTTTCTCTAATGTCTAAAATTGATCTTAAGAGCTATGTTGAAGTAAACAATCATGAGAATTGGCTAAAAGACATAGAAGAAGAACTAAGACAAATTGAAAAAAGAAAACTTGGAAATTAGTTTCAAGACCTTCAAATAAGAATGTGATAGGTACAAAGTGGGTCTTTAGAAACAAGCTTACTAAAGATGGAACTATCATAATAAATAAGGCAATATTGGTGTGCAAAGGATATGCAAAAGTTAAGGGCATATATTTTTAGGAAATATTTGCTCCAGTTACTAGATTGGAAGCTATAAGAATGTTTCTATCATTCTCTATTTACAATAAGTTCAAATTTTATCAAATGGATGTTAAGTCTACTTTCTTAAATGGGAAACTATAAGAAAAAGTCTACATAGAACAACTTGAAGGATTTTAGTTGTTAGAATAAGGATATTATGTATGTAGACTAAATAAATCTCTCTATGGTCTAAAATAAGCATCTAGGGCATGGTATTCAATATTATATTTTTACCTAAAATAATAAGGATTTAATAAATTATGTGTGGATAAAAATATATAATTTAAATTAGAGGGTGATCATATGTTGAGTGTTGTTGTTTATGTAGATGACATCATCTTTGGTGGTAGCAATAAAATGTGTAAATAATTTGGTACACAAATTCAAAGTGAGCTTGAGATGTGTGTGCTTGGATAACTTTCCTTCTTCATTGGTCTACAAATAACACAAACTAATGAAGGGATATTTATATCTCAAACCAAGTATACTAATGAAATGATCAAGAAGTTTGGAATGGAAGACAACAAATTAGTTAATACTCCCATGAAAATTGGATTCAAGTTGAGTAAAGAGGATGAGTCCCTTAATGTAAATCAAACTATGTATAGATCAATGATAGGTAGCTTGTTATACCTAACTACATCAAGACTAGTTATCATGCAAGAAATGTGCATGGTTTCAAGTTTTCAATTTGTTCCTAAATATTCATTTGTCAATGTAGTGAAAAGAATATTTAGATATATCCAGAGCACAATTGACTATAGCCTATGGTATCCTACAAGTTAATATTTCACTTTGATAGAATATATAGATGCATATTAGATAGGAAGTGTGGATGATAGAAGAAATACTAGTGGTGGTGCATTTTTCCTTGGAAACAAACTTGTTTCATGGCTGAGTAAAAAACAAGAGTTAGTTACTCTTTCTACAAAAGAAGCAGAGTATGTTGTAGTAGTGGCATATTGTACTCAAGTCTTGTGGATGAATCAAACACTCAAAGATATTAAGGTAGATTACAAACCACCTAACTCTATTCTTTGTGATCATTAAAGTGTTATTAATATATCAAAGAATCTAGTGATGCATTTTAGAACCAAGAACATATCAATCAAGTATCATTTTTAAGAGAAAAGGTTGTAGATCAAGAGGTCACAATGGAGTGTGTGCCAACTCAGGATCAAATTGCAAAAATATTCATGAAATCTCTTCCCAAGGAATAATTTGAGTATCAAAGATATAAGTTGGGAGTGGTGTCTCCTACATCACATCACTAGATCCTAGTGATAACATATGACTCTATGGGGAGTCTCATAAAATATTTGTTAATCCCTAGAAGAAGAGAGAAAAGGAAACTTAGGTAAGCATAAATTTTTGAATTTACAATGAGTTGATGGTTATATATGCTTGTATAAACTCTTTTATCTAATCAAGGGTAGAAATTTATGATAAATAGTGAGAAAGAGTCCCTTCACCATTGATTTCAAAGTGGGAGAAGAAGTGAAAATTCTCTTTGAAAAAGTTTGGAGAAAATGTGCAAATGTTAAATAAGATCAGAGCATGTGTCTAGGTTGTGTTTAGGTAAATGTGTCATTACCTAAGGGGGAGAAATTTTGGTATAAGAAACTTTATTTCACACTTATCACTAGCCAATACAAGAAATTCCAAAGAAGGAGAAAAATATTAGAAGTTCAAAGCATTTAGTTTTCCATCAATGACAAAGGGGGGGATTATTGGTAATATGATTGTCATTGATGTCAAAAGGGATATTATTGGCATTATGGATGTCATTGATGTTTAGGGATGAGTATGGTGATTTGAGGATGTGAAAGTAATCCTATTAGAGGTCAAGGATGATTGGAGTTCTTGTGTGTATCAGTGGAATTCATCCAGTTCTTCATATTGATCATTTAGATATTTTGGGTCTATAGAAGAAAATGTGATTAAGCAATTTTCTGATGTCAACATTTCTACATGTGGACGAGTCTAGGCGAGTTGTTCAAATGGTTGTGATCACATTAATACCAAGTTGTTATGTAGTATATTTTAAGTCATGTCATGAAGCACAATAGAAGATATGAGGATGTAAAGTTGGTTACTCTGAAAAAATTTACTAACATTATATACTTCCAAATTTGTAGAAGGGTTCAAGTAGATCCAAGTAAGCATGTTCATGAGGTTAGAATTCACACATATGGAAATGTAAATATAGAATTATCAAATAGGTTTGTTTATTTTTGTGCTTAGTTTCTATGCACTAAATTATTAGAAATATTATTGTCATTGATGTCAAAAGGGAGATGATGTCAAAAGGAATATTGATGTTATTAATGCTCAAGGATGAATATGGTGATCATGGTGATCCTATCAAACTTCAAGGATGATTGGAATTCTTATGTACATGAATGGATTTCATTTGGTTCTTCATATAAATCAATTAGATAGTTTAGGTCTATGAAATAAAAGATGAGAAGGCATTTTTTTGATGTCACCATTGCCACATGTGAATGTTTACGGGGGAGCTAGTCACATGGTTGTGATAAAATCAGTCCCTAGTAATTATGCACTAGATTTAAAGACATTTGATGAAGATCAATTGAAATTATGGGGATTTAAAGTTGGATACTTGGACAAAATTGACTAAGTTTGTATACTTAGCCAAATTTGCAAAAAGGGTTCAACAGAGCCATGTAAGCATATTGATGAGGTCATAATTTGCACACATGGAAGTGTTAGGACAAAATGATCACATGGGTCTATTTATTTTTATTCCTAGTTTATATTACCTAATTCTAAAGTCATGCAACATAACACAACAAAAGATATGTTTGAGTAAAGTAGGGCTCCAAGGCATTTTGACAATGTTTTCCAACACTTGGTCAAATTTGCAAGTTGCAAGAAAAAGTTGAAAAGGCATTTTTATGATGTTATATCTTGCATGTATGAAGGATTTAGGATAAATTTGATATATGGATGGAATCCACTATGTAAGAGGAAAAAATAAAATATTTTTTAGGTAATCTAACTTAGTGAAATAAGAGTTATGCAAGTACAAAGTTACCCTTCCATGCATATTGAAATGGTCTCCATACTTAGACAAAATCTGCACAAGGTCATGCAAATTTATCATGCTTTTATAAAGATCATCTATGGATATTTTTAAAAGAAACAAATAGTAGATCTGTTATGGGTTTTTCATGATCATCTTGAATATATGGACTATAGGTTCAATTGAGAAGGAAAAATCCTAGAATTGAATTATCTTTGTTCTTGAAATAGATAAGGTCACTTAGTAAAACCTTAAGGGTTTATGTCATGACATCAATAGGCACATTCTATTTTGATGGTTACTGGTTATAGCCTATATCTGGTAGCTTAAGTTATAACTTCAGCCTTTGTCATCATTGACAAACCAACCCCTTGACCTAGCAATTAACAACTCAATTAGTGATCAAAGGACTTAATATTTCCTAAGTCTTAGACTTTATATTATGTCCAAGCTTGATCAAAAACCCACTTTTCATTGTATGTACATAATCCAATAATGTGAAGCAAATTTAAATTTTCAAAAGGAGGTCTGAGTGAGCACATTAGTGATAAGTGTCAAATTCATAGAGCTTCTTAGATAGAGACCCAATGAGCATAAGCTTGTCAGAGGTAAAATTTTGAGCTAGTTATAAGATATATGTTTTGTGCTTAATCAAACATTATAGATCCAATGGAGCATGTTGAATTCAAAGTGTTAAAGGTCCCTCTAAGTGAATTTTCTAATTCTAAGTGTCATAAGCACATGAGTCTATCAGATAGAGGACCAATGAGAGTGAACCTATCAAAGATAAATATCAAGCTTGTGAGAAGATTTGATGCTGTGTAGGTGATCGTGCAAATGAGATCCAATAGAGGAAATGGACTAAAATTCTATAAAGATATCAACATTTAAGAACTAGATAGATTCAAAGATCATGTATCTTTGAAGATCCAATGACATGTGGAAGCTTAGATGAGAGAGAACCAATAAAAAGAGTGGACTCAGATGGAAGAAAGTGATCAATGTTTATCAACATATTGTCAAGTTAAACACCAAGTAGGTTAGAGAAGATAGATGTAGATAAAATGATCCAAAGATATAGGAAGTAGTGAGATAAGGTCAAAGTGTCAAATTTTAATGACCAAGTCAGGGTATAGATCATGCATCTTTGGAGATCAAATGGGATGTGGAAGCTAGGATATGGAAATCAAATGGATAAATTTTAAAGTTGAGATATTTGAATATGGACCATCAAATTATGGTGCTAAAGGAAAGATCACTAGCTAAAATTTAAATTCATGTCCAGACAAATGATTAGTTGGAAAAACATGAAGTAACTTGTGTATAAGCTCTATATCTTGACACAAATAATGATATTGATTGATCCAACTAATAAAATCTACATTAAAGAGCCGGTGCATAAAAACTTAAGTCTAATAGATGATATAGATAGTAAAGAGACCTATAATAATAGTTTGATGCATGAAATTGAGATACAAGAAACTTACAGTCTAAGTCATAATGAACTAGAGTCCAAAATTAGCATGATGTGTTATAGTCTAAATGTGAACATACAAAAGAAGCAAACCATAGATCCATTGCTTCTAAATATGATATTTACGAAAAAAAAATGTTGCTAATGTAGTTGAATTATGTCAAATAAAAAATATAGACATAGAACTAGAGGGTAGAGAGGAGAAGAAGAGGTTTTTGAGAGAAAGAGAGAGAGAGAGAGAGAGAGAGAGAGAGAGAGAGAGAGAGAGAGAGAGAGAGAGAGAGAGAGAGAGAGAGAGAGAGAGAGAGAGAGAGAGAGAGAGAGAGAGAGAGAGAGAGAGAGAGAGAGAGAGAGAGAGAGATGAAGTGTGTCAAATAGATACATATCTAGACATAGAAAGAAAGGGGCAGAGAGGAAGAAGGCACACAGATAATGTGCATATTATGAGCATGTTACATATTGTAATTGTAATAGAGAATATAGTCTAATTAATTTATTAATCAATGTTATAATCTAGATTTGTAGATACATAGATCAGATTGGTTGGTGTCATTAGGTTATCTAATTTGGTACTCAATTAGGGGATTGATGTCTCCTTGGGATTGACTTAAACATTGTAACTAGTGAGTTTAAGTTGAGTTAGTGCTCAGTTATAGGGTTGGTGTTTCCTTAGAGTTGGTGATCTTAAAAAATGGGATTGGTCTCTCCTTATGGTCAGTTCCCTTAAATGTGTAACCAATTATGTTTTGCTAGTGAGGTTTTGACTGTGAGGCTAGATTAGAACAATTAATTCTAGTAGCTATTCTCAATGTGGTTTTTCCCTTTGGGTTTTCCATGTATACATTTGGTGTCATGTGTATTTGTGTATGTATGTAATCTCTAATTTTATCTTTTAATCTACATATGATTTTTAATTTGATTTAAAATGACTAAAGGACCCGTTTTAATTAATATATTGATTCACCCCCTCTTGCTATCTAGTTGTGTTACAACATGAATCCTAGGTCACATGATGTAGCATGATAACAAATATTCATGAGTAAAGTTGGGATCCTAGGAATTTTTATAGTGTTTTCCCACACTTCATCAAATTTACAAATGGTAAAAAAAATTGAGATTATATAAATGCAATCCCCTATGTGAGATGATCTTATGTGATAAATTACAATTCATTAATGAAGTGCATCAAAAGTTATGTAAGAAAAAAATTGGCCTTACATGCATTTCTAAGCATGGTTGGCTATATGGTATAATAATCTGAGTAAGAATATTAATGGTGTTATATTTATCATACATGAATAATTCAATAAGAAATGAGCATATGGCTTTATTCAATATCATGCCTAGTTTATATAGTCCAAATTTTAGAACAGGCAGATGAGTGAATCAAAAGATATAAAGGTGGAAAGTAAGCCTTCTAATCATATTCAGATGGTCCCCATACTTAATCAAATATGCACAAGGTAAAGTACAATATTTTTATAATATTTAATAGCGAGAACTTAATCATACGTTGAAGATCCAATGGAATGTAGTAAAGTCAATATTCTAAAGGTACTTATGAGTGAACATGATAGTGACAAGTGTCAAAATCATGGAGCTTGAATAATAAATCTATGGTACAGTTCAAAGTCAAATATTCAATGATAAACATGAGGATGCCAAGTGTCTAAATAGTAGGAACTGACAATAATGTGTAGAAGGCATACACTAATACCAAGTGTCACATTATTGAAAGATCCTCATAGATAAATATCGAGCTTGTCAGAAGATAAAACTATGAGGGGATGATCATGTAATGAAGATATAATGGACAAAGTAGACTCAATGGGATCAAGTGATCAATATTTAATGAGATATAAATTAGTTAAAAATTGAGCTAATTTGATGAGATCGACATCATGTATTCATTCCAAAGACTTAGGAAGAAATAAGACAAGATAAAAAGATATATGTTTAATGACAAGCAGAGGTAAAGTTCATGCAACTATGAATATATAATGACGTGTAGGAGATCATATCAAAAATATCAAAAAACTCATTTAAAATTTAAAATTTTAATTTTGAAAGCGTACAAAGGTCAAATGGAACACATAAACCTATTATAGATTGATCTAAAGAATGCATTTTAAAGTCGATTAGATTAAATGAGGATCATCAGATATTGGTGTGAAACTTAATAAAAATGGTCAGTATTTAAAGATATGTTCATCCCAATGGTCAAATGGTGTAACATGTAGGAACTTGTAGTTAAGCCATAAATTATGATATAGATAATGAGATTGATTACAATGATTGATCAAATTTATGTAATATGGAATGTGCATAAAAATTAGAGCCTAGTATTTTATAGATATTTTAAAATACCAAGAATAATGGTAGTGGAGCATGAGTTCAAGAAATTATAAACTTTTAATTAAATATAAGAACAAAATTCCAACATAATTGAGCATGATGTGTTAGCAAACAAGTGTGACCACAAAGAATATATAGAACACTAGATCAAATGATTATATATGTCATCTAGGATACAATTAGATGTTGTCACTACTAATATAATTATGTCAAATAGAAAAATATAGAGGCACAAGGATAAATTGGTAGAGAAGAGAAGAGAATGGAAGAGAAGAGAGATGAAGTGTAGAGCATGAGAAGTTATATACCAGACCTATAATGGATAATAGAGAATTAGATTCATTTATGAATATGTATTATAATTTGGATTTGTATCTCCATATAGATTTGATTGGTTGGTGTCATTAGATAAGCTGATTTAGTGCTTAGTTAGGTAGTGGGTTCTTCCTTAGCATTGGTACTCTTAAATCATGGGATTTGTTTCTCCTTAGGGTTAGTGCCCTTTAATGTGTAACCAATGATTTTTTGACTACAAGGCTAGATTAGAATAGTATATTATAGAATCTATTCTCATTGTGGTTTTTCCCATATTGGTTTTTCCATGTATAAATATGGTTTCATGTGATTTTTTTTTTTTTGTGTGTGTGTGTGTGTGTGTGATATCTGATTATTATTTTTAATCTGCATATCCTTTCTAGTTTGCTTTTAAAAAGGATTAAAAGGATTACTTTATTCAATCTACTAATTTACCCATTATTAGTATATATTTGTGTTCCAAAAATACTTAAGTATCATATAAACCCTTTTTATGTTAATGAAAGTTTTTCTACAGGTGTTATAAGTCTTTGTTTTCATGATTGTGTTTTGGAGCATTTAGGCAGTTTTCTATTTGTTAGAAAGAATGATGTTTATGAGTCATTATGCCTAGATTTTAATAATATAATGTAGATTAAGTTTTTATATAGGTCTCATAGGTTCATTTTAATGTATTTTTATTAATAATAAACTCCTATAAATGTGTGAACAATCAAAGGTTCTTGACTAGTTTTTTAGGACCATTTGCAGTTCTAAGTAAGCATATGAAAGTGGTCAATTTGAGGTCTTTTGCCCTATATGGTAAAATATAATTGACTTGGTGAATACCTTGAGATCATGTATTTTATATTCATGTGATGTTTTTATGTGTCTATATGGCAAATTTGAGTGTATATCTAGATATTCAAAGTAGACTTTCTGGTAGTGAGAAAGGCTAATTATGAGTAGGACTAATGGTGTGGCTCAAGGAGTGAAATGAGATAAATGGTGTTGGGTACATAATGTGAGATTATAAGGGGTATCATTTAATTTTTTTAATTTTTTCATCCATTTATAGAGGCTCAAAATATTCCAATATGATCAAGGTGAAATGTATACTTTGATAAGGCCTAATTACATTAGGTCTCTATTAGGCCTAATGATGGTTTTGGTCCTTATAAATGGTGAATGAAATATATAATGGTTGTTTCACTTGGTAAACATGTTTTTTTATTTATTACAATTGTTATCCAAGTATGGACATGATTTTTTCCTACTAATATATGTGAAATAAAGAGTCAAGTATAAGAATAAGGACTAACAACCCTAATTTGACTAGTGGAGATATTGAGGATATGAATAAATGAAATAAAAGTTTGGAAACTAGGTAAAGGGAATGGATAACATCATATATTTGTTTTTAATATGTCATTAATATCTAATAGTAACTCTACAAATGATTAGTAAGGTGATATGACCTAAATCTATCAAGAAGAGGGATAATTGAGTGAAGAGGCCCAATAGGTTGTTTGAAAGAGATAAAAGGGTGTGAAAATAAAAATGAGGTTATCATATTTATTTTAGAGAGAAATAGTGTCCAAATTTTATCATAGGTTCTAAGTTGTTGAGTTGGTGTTGAGTTACCTAGGGATTTGGTACCTCCTTACAAGTTGGTGCTTGACTAGTGAGGGGTTGGTGATCCTTGTGGGGTTGGTGCCTCACTGAATCTTGATTAATTTATTATATGACTATAGTCCAAGATGTTTGTCACTAGTTTTTATTCCCCATGAATTTTTCCCACATATTTCATATGTTAATGTGTTATTTTCATGCTTCATGCTCATATGAATGGTTGATTACGCATTATTATATTTATATATTAGTTTGAATAATTAATGAGTGATAAGTGGAATTGATAGAAAATATTTTAGACTGATTCATCCCCCCTTATTAGTGACTATGCTTCCAACACTTAGAGTTTCTACCTTTGTATCTTATTCACAAACATATTTTTTTATCAAAACTCATTTAAAATTTAAATAGCATACCTAAAAAATATTAATTTCAAATTTTATTAAGGCTAAAAACATAAAGACCATACTATCTAATACTTTAATTATAGAGTTTGCTTCCAAAATTAGTTAAAATTAAATTTATATAATTCTTCTTCAACTAGAAACATTAATCTTGAATGATAACTAAAACAAACAAAATCATTTTAACTCATTACCATAAGAAACCCCCATATTAAATTTGAGTGGATATAGAAAACATATAGTAAAATTAATGTTTTTTACAACTTTCATATAAGAGATATTCGGTTTTCCATAATTGTAAAGTTCCAAAGTGTTCTCACATGCCTTTCTCAATATAGGAGCATTCTAGTTATGTTTTTAAATATATAAAAAATATTTTAAATAAAACAAAATTTGTGAAGCATAAAACCTTATTCAACATATTTATTACATTATACCAACTGTATCCATTTTTGATATATAATTCAAGGACATTATAACTAAATCTTAGAGATATATCAAAGTAAACTATCATTTCTAGCATAACTTTGGATTAAAATTGATATTCCAAAATTACCTATGTCCTAAGTATTGAATGAACCCTATCACATATATAATTAGATGTCATGTCATTAAAACAACATCAAAGTGGTATTAATATTTTTTATTCTAGAGTTATTGATATTGACCTAGACAAAGTGGTCAAGCTAGTACCAAACTATTTATGAATGCAAGCTTAATAAAAGATAAAACATAAATCCAATGTTTCAAATGAAACATGATATCTATAAAATTTAATAATATAACATTGAAATTTATCAAATAGATATTAATTCAATCTTGGACCTTGGAAACATTTTAAGTCAATATCTATAATGATCAAACTAAATGTTTGTCTAGAAATGACAACCATAAAACAATTACAATTTTTATAAAACATGGAAATAATTATGTTACAAACAAAAAAGTGATGAACTTAAACCTTAAAAATTCACCATTATTATTGATCTATATATCTATCACTATAAACTCTATTAATATTTTTTACTATTCTCAAGTGTACATTGTAACTTCAATGTTGTTATAGCAAAAATAATAATAATGCATAGTTGATCAAGAATTGCTTCTATTTACTTGAATTATTAAAGAAAATATTAACATAAAATTAGTTAGAACATAATATCGTAACAATGAAATAAATTATAACATAATGGAATTTTAAATGTTATGGTAGAAACCATCATATGATGGAATATATACAATAAAAAGAAATAGGTACTCAATTTTAAAATAACAATGGTGACTTTGCCTATAAATTTCAAATATGGGATTGGGTAGTAATAAAATTTGTCAATCTAGAACTTAGGAATACAATTTAGGGGGGGGAGAATCCCAAGAAATTAAAAGTGAACCCATTTTTAAGACTTTTCACATTTATAGGGATGGATTGTTCTGCTAGCCAAACATGAATAATAGAAAAATATTAAATTTGGAATTTGGGCTAGATGAAAATCATTAAAGTATCATAAACCATAAAATATGAAATAAAGTAATCATTTAGAATAATAGTATTCCAATACCATTCATTTATAAATGATTAGATAAAAATTGACACAATATTCAAACTTTTTATTAAAAATATACTTATAATCATGTGTAAAAATACATTTATTCATATTCACAATAATTAATAATCATAAATCCATTTTGATAATTTGGGCTCAAAATAAAACACAAAACAATAAAATTATTAAATAAAAGAATAAAAATAAGAAAATAGAAAACCAAAATTTGAAGAAAGAGAAATATAATCACAGAATAATTTTTCACATGATGATCATTAAATGTAGGATGTATCCAATTTATATAAAAAATATGTAATTGAAAATAATTAAATCCAATAACATTATCTATTTATATGGTACAAGCCATAAGTAATGAAAATTATGGTGTTTTCTTGGTTCTTTATGGGGTTTGTTTTAGTGCAAGAACAAATATCCAACCTTAAAAACTTATTTAAAGAACTTCTTATCATTTATTTTCACTTTTATCCTTAGCCCCTCTTTTTCAAAATCAATTTTTTTAGTTTTAGCTACAACTAATTGATCATTTAGTCTTTTTTTAATTACATCAGTGTCTTCAAACACATATTAAAGAACAATTCTAGTAGAATTGAATTATAATTCAATTTATATAGTAGCTTCAAAATCTTAGACTAACATGAAATGTGAATAAACCATTTCATATTTAACCATTTTCTGATTAACCCATAATAGTTAAAAAATATTAGTGTGCTAATTTCAATTATATTCACAAACTATTTTATTCATAATTGAAATCAAGTTTTTGTTAGTAGATTCGGAGCTTATATTTCCCATATAGATAATACTTAGAATAATGACTTGAAATCGTAGAAGAATGGCCTAATAATTATAAATATTTATTATAATTTAAATCAAGACTATTATCTCACATTATCTCATAGGAAATTTTGAATCTTGAAAACATTTTTCTCTAAAAATGAAATTATTTCAAATGTGACAAAATTTTAATGCTACATATTTAAGACATTTAAGGAACTATTCAGTGGGAGTTAGAATGTGCCTATGAATATATAAATATGAAGGATGTATGTTAGAAATAAATTTGACTCTCCATTTTGTGAAAGGTTTCAAATTTATTATGAAATCTAAAGGCATATTTGGTAACCTATTTCTATCAGTGAAAACTTGACATGGCATACATGACATGACTAAGTTCTAGGCATAATGAAATAAAGTTGGCCAATAATATCCCAGACATGGTATTTTATATCTAAGTAAAATATCAGTTATTTTGGAATTTTTAATTTCATTAAAAATTAAATTTTAACCTACATCCCATAAACAATTCTTATTTTTCTTAATAAAAATATATATGATTAGACTTACCAACAAAATTAAAAATAAACTTACACATAAAGTTCAATGTACCAAATAATTATCTAAGACTATATTTGTCTTTTGGAGGTGGTTATTATTTAATATCCTTGATGTGTTTTGGGTCTTTTAAAATCACATCTTTTGATATGACATGTCCCAATAATTTAACTTTTATAACAATAAACATTGATTTCTTTTAATTCAAAGATATACCATATTTTATAAAAATAGTAATAATTTCATGTATATGATCAAGGTTTTCATTTTATTTCAATGAACATGAAGGTCATATAATTAGAATTGTATGATAATTACAATAATATCATTACAAGATACATACATAGCTCTCCCAAAACTAACACATGCATTTATTAATTCAAAATGCATTATATAAAAAGAAAATTTTCTTATGTGTGTTAAATGTAGTCTTATTCCTATATTTTAGATTAATAAAAATATTATTATATCCTAAAAACACTTCTAAAGGATACATCATTTCAAAAATAATAACTCTTTACAAGATGTGATCTTGTTTAACCCTAAAATTTAGATAAGGGGATATTTAGGGTTAAGGGGTATTAGGTTTACTTTTACACAAGTATTTATAACTAATATAATGGGAAATTTAATTAATATAAACTTATATAAATGATATTCTTAAGTTATACAATTGAGGTTGCTAAAAATGTTAAACTATAATTATTGATAGATATTTGAATAAAAGGTAACACTTTATAATTATTTGATTTACTATGATCATTTAGGAGTGATCTTAAGCATGATATAAATGAACTATAAGGTTATAATATAACAATAATCATATTCTAGGTCCTTTCTGTGACCTCAAATGCTTAAATTAGATATGGATGGTTGAATAAACACATGTGTTGTAAGTGTACTATATGTAATTTTTATGGATCTAAATTTGACCAACTAGAGCCTTTTAGGTTTTATAACACCTTTCTCTTGATGTCTTCAAATAATGTAAATATTCTATCACTCTTTGTCAAATGATCCAATGCTTACTTTCTCACCCTTGGAGTGATTGTGGTTAAAATAGGCTAGTGGGCTCATGGTATCAAGCTACCCTAATACCCCTCTATTAATGGACACTACCTACATAGCCAATACCTTGTGTAGGGCCTCAAAATTATGTAGTTCTCCTATACATGTCATATTGTTTGTGTATCAATATATAATCTGTGATAAATAATGGCATGTAGTGAGAAACCTTGTAACTTGTAAAATAAGGCTCATAGAACAATTTTTGAATGCTCTAGATTTATGGAAGTACTATTCCTATTAAAAATATGTAAATAGGGATGAATAGGGTAATTTTTCTCACTTTAATGACCAATTGAATCCTCCTTGATAGCTTTGTATGTGACTTCCAAGTATTTTTAGGTCATAATGAATGATAGTTGATATAGTATATATATTTATGTATTTTTAAAATTTCTCACACTAAAACAATTAGGCATACATTTAATATATGTTTTATTTGAATATTAGATTAATTTTTAGAAATGGACACATCATAGGAAATTTGGACACTTGCGTTGATGTAGGTGTCTATCTAAGATGCAAGTGTCTAGGAAGCTTGGAAATAGGTATAGGCTCAAAACTAGTAGTGAAGGATAATAATTAGGGCTATATATTTCTTTAAACTATAAAAATATTGTTCATTATAATAATAAAAGTCAGACTAAGAGATAAGTAATTTAAGAAAAAACAAATAGTGATTTCAATCCTTTCAATAGTGGTAAAGTTTATAAATAAAAGGTACAACTATGATAGATATTATCCAAGTGTAAAATAATATATTACTACATAAAACAAGATTTTAGAATCTACATTTCCCTACCCCTTTAATATAATAGTGAAATTTCTTGTTTAAATGAAATAAATGCATACATGGGTGTGTATAACACACCTCATCTTTACATAAGCACAACTTGAGTGATTTTTTAGTGATTGATATGCAATGAAGTTGATGTCAAAATATATAATCAAATTATGAAATATAAGATTAAAGTAATTTAAAATGCTTGAACATAAAAGATCAAGGTTAAGATTAAACATATGTGTTGATGCAACCATCTTGCCTTTTGAAAATTTAATTTTAAAGGATGCCTCATTATGAAGGATTAAACTTGAGGTTAGTAAAATTATGAACCATTGAGTGTATATATATAGAGAGAGATATTAGAGGACACATGACCCAAAAAATGATGTACTGGTGAGTTGCAACAGTTTCATTCATCTTGTTTCATATAAATCATAGAATGTAAAAATGTACATGATCTGGTGAGTGTGAGAAATTTAATCAACTCATAATATATTTATAGTGAGGATGGATGGTTTAATAAAATACACCTATAAGTATAGTAATGTTAGATGATTTAATAAAGTCTAACTTGTAAGCTTGGTAAGACTAAGGAATTTAATCAACTCAACCTTGCAAAAGGTTAACCAACTATTATAGTATATTAGATAATATAGTCCCTAATAGTATTTTAAAATCTAAAAATTATTTAATTTTGAAAATCTAGGTGTAATTTACATGGAATATTCACCTCATGTATGTCTCAAATTGGAAACCTATGTATAGTATCAGTATCAATGTATATAATGCTACCAAAAATGTGTATTTGAATCATATAATTATGAAATCTAGTGAATATAAAACTAGTGGAGGTGTGGAGAATATGTTTCCATAACATACACACACTATAATAAATATAATATTATGAAATTCCCCCATTGCTACCCCACTTTTGAGATGAGGTGAAATAGAATCTTGTATTTACCTTACCTTAAAAGAGTAAGATAATTGAATATGCTATGTACAGATCGTGCACCATAAAGAGGTAACATGTCTAGGTATATATAACATTTAGAGGCACATTATGTGATCACATAAAATCTTAATATGTATGATGTGGATCATGGAAACATATATATAGTAACAACACAAGGTCAACCAGCAATCAATCACACATACATGAGCACTTAAAATTAAAGAAACAAGAAATGGTACAATGCAACTTCATAAAAGTGTCATGTTTAAATGTCATAAAATATAAGGGATATGACCTAGTCAAATTTTCATAAAACATAGAATTCCATATTAACATTTTCACATAGAAAAAACCATGACATGGTCAAATATTAAAATAGTAAAGCATAGGCATGGGGGCCACAATAAATGGAATATATTAAAATTCTAAATATAGGATATAGAATAAAGGATAATATAAAACAATGATAATATGAAACTAACATGAACATAGCATATGAGTTCCTAAATATATGTTTTTTCAAGCACTATTAATTACATATCATATTAGGTACATTGTCAAAGGTATAAGCATGCATATAGGCATGTGTAATTATATATAAGCTTAAACATGATAATTGAAAGTGATCATATAATAATTTAACTTGGGTACATCATGAACAAATAAGTATATGTCCCCAACATACTTAAGATATGGGTAGAGAGTAATCTGAACATTTGTATGTGTATATATCATGTACCTGGGTATATATGTATCCCACTAAAATAAAGTGTGAACTACATGTGTATATATTAAACAATTATATGATATATACTAACACTTAAAAAACATATGTATAATAAGTAGTACAACTAGGAACATGTTGAAATTTTTAGATGATTTCATCTAAGGGATGTTCATCTAAAATTATTATGAACATTAGATATGGTATATCAAACTAGTGGTACTTCTAGGGAGAATTTGTAGGTGTAATATAGAGTTTTAGGATTAATAATGATATGTGTATGTTTCAAAAGACTCTAGCATATCTAATACATAATATAATAACTAAGGGTTCATGAGCCATTATTTTGTGGTTTTCATTGTATATGAATTAGAAATTATTGAAACATGTTTAGTTACTTTAGATAATTGAGTATGTATCATAGTAGTATATGATTATTACATGGAATACACTATGTATCTATAATAAAATAGTTTCTTGAGTATGGGTTTCCTAGTAAATGGGATTGGCTATCTCTTATCCTTTCATAAAGAATTTAATTGAGTAGGTTTGATAATAAATTGTGTTGGGATAAATTGTTTTTTTACAATTGTATGTTCATAATAAATCCCAAAAAATATGAATACTATTTTGTAATCAATGTATTTAATACACCCATACATATAGATTGTAATTCAAAAATATTATATATCGAAGGTCAACCCAATAACATTTGAAATACTCTCATATATGGTATAACTGAGAAGGTAGTGACTGCATGTGATGGACTAACTTGCTAAGGTAAATCAATCTCACCAAGAACCTATTATGAGCTACCATTGAATGTTATAACCAATTTAGTTTAATGGTGTGAATCATCATGTGTATACCCAAAATTTGTAAGTAATGTCATAGTGCAAGCATTTTTTCTATCACCATGATCAATAATAACATTGTGAATAGTGTGGTGATATAAGTATGATCAAATTAAAAATGAATGAATATCTAAGCTATCATCTATAATATTACTTTCATCAAAATTAATACAGGATATCTTATCCATAGGAGGTGTATTTCATGTATAAGTACCAATAATACCATCTAATGGGTGCCCACAATGTGGTAAGGGATAATGTACATTATATTCCATTTGTACTTCTAGATTCTTCTAAGAATAGTCTTGTAATGGATCACTAAACATATTTCAGTTCTAGTGGTCACTAGTTTGTGACCCTAAATATCTAGGATGGTCATCAAATTTAAGTTGTTAGTTATCAATAAGAGCATGTATTTATGCTTTATGATATACCATCAGTTAGTAGAATGACTAGGGCCTTAGTGTTAGTCAGAATAAGCATTGGAATCATATCCATGAAGTATATGTCTACTCATATCAACCTCTATGGGAGGAGGGTGATATATTAGATGAATATCCATAAGATTATATGTGTAAAATATAGAGTCAGATAATCATGTAAATTATTTCCTTGGTGCATTGTATAAGACATGATAATTAGGTTATTATGACATTTCACTAAAAATTATAGTTATTTCCTTTTTAGGATCTGTAGGTTTGACCTTGTATCTTGGTTTAATATAAAACATGATACTATATCTAATTGACATGTTTAATACATACTTAATCTTGTTCAATGAGATCAGTTTCATTTCAAAATCTTGCACAATATAACATAAGTCATCAAAGGATACAAACTTTTATTAAAATAGCAGACTCATATAATGGGGCAAGAAAACATTGCTTGAAAATGTCCTAAATATCTTTATCTACCAATATATTTGTCATTTTATCCAAAATTTTCTTCCACTTCCAGACATATTCATTTATAGGTTCATTGGTTCCTTGATTTATTTTTACATTTTTTCCAAAATTGATCTACAATAAAATTGAATAATTTTACAGATTGGATTGGCAAATGATAGAACCACCTTAGAGAATATTCCTTAAGGATCCTTTGAAATAGTCTATTAAAAATTAGTGGGATCATGATGTCAAGTTTCTGAAAGGACAGCTTTGTTAGTGGATGTTTCCTACACATTAAATTATTTGAAGAGGTCCTCATAATTATGTATTTATACCTTGCATATTCTATTGTGTGTGTATCAATATACAACATGTGATAATTGATGGCATATAATGACTTAGCTTTTAACATGGAAAATATAACTCATATACTACTCTTTGAATGATTAAAACCTATGTAAGTACTACTAAAATGATATATATATATAAATATATATGAATAACATAGTTTTATTCACTTGAATTCTAGATATAATGTTCATTCATAGCTCATTATGTGGGTTGTATGTGACTTCTAAGTGATATATAGGTGAGTAATGAAAGAGGGTTGATCTTGAATTTATATTAATCCATTTAGAAAATATCTCACACTAAAACACTAGGGTTGAACTTTAGTATATGTTTCATTTTCAAATTAGATGACTTTTGGGCATTGGAGACTTTGTATAAAAGCTGAAAACTTGTATTGGAATATGTGGTATAGGTCCAAAATTTGTATTGAAAGATAATAATTAGTTTTAGATATTTTTACACAATCTAAAAGTCTAGGTCATCAAAATAATAGAATTAAAACTAATATATAATCAATTTAGGTAGAAAGAGATAGCGAACATGATCCTTTAAATAGTGGATAGTTTTATAAATGAAAGGTACAACCACGATGGATATTTACCAAGTGTACAATACTAGATTATTGCATAAAATTAGATTTTAGTATCTATAAATCTATATTTGGTTAAGTAAAATTATATTTTAAGCTTGTTTGATTTAATTATATAAATTATATATAAAGGTGAATGTCACTATTATTATTTATAACAAGGAAAAGGTTAGCTACTGAATATGAGTATCTTACAAGGTAAATGACACTACCATCAAATATCTTGTGTAGTTCCTTATTAATGGTGTCTCCTAATAAGATTTTAGTCTTTAATATATTTACCTAATGGTTTTTTACAAGGATTTATATGTATTTAATGTTTTACAATCTTAGTATCATAACCTTTTAGGTTTTTATAATACCAAAGAGAATATATCTATAAACTCTTTAATACCTAGGTTAAATGGAATTGTCTCACTAATAATTATGATAGAATATTCTTTAGTTAGAGAGATATTTTTGAACATGAGGTTTAAACATTGATTCCATATTGACTAAAATAATCATTAATTTATTAATTCCCAACTTCAAATAATCACCAAAATTTAGAACATAGTCATCTTGAACAAAATAATCATATTTTATGAAAATTTTGATATGATGATCATAATAAAAAATATGACAATTATCATTTATATATAGAATACTAGGTTTGAAAATTCTTATAAAATAATAGTTAATAGAAGGTTCAATATAACTCTATGTAGGACTAGAAACAAAAATATTTAGCTTATCAACATGAATGTTGAATTCCCTAAATATGTATGTGATGCTAAATGCTTCAAAATTTTCCATTAGTGGCCAAACCTTTTGCATGTCTTTGTGAAGATGAGTTTGATTAGTCTTGAAATTTTCCTAACTTGTCTCAATAATTCAAAATATCTAAAGACTTATAAATGTTTGATATTTAATTTAATTTCCTTTATCTAAACTAAGACATAAATATTCAAATTCATTGGAATTATTTTTATTACCAAAATATAATTTATAATAATATCTAAAGACCTTACTGACATGAGAGGTAATAATATCTCCAATACTACATTCATGTTTAAAACATGCTCCATCAATGTACAAGATCCAAATAATTTCTAGAGATAAAATTGTTATATGTTTATTAGGATCTTCTAATGTTATAAACTCATAAGTTATAATCCTAGTTTCAACATACACAACATTAATTGGTATATATTAAATAAGATTTACATTCTAGTCTTTTCTATGTATGAATGATATTTTGTTTCCGATGGGACCTAAGTTGTATAAGCACCAATTACTTTAGACCAATATATGCCTAATCATATTGGATATATAAAGCTCTTACATTAGGAATTCACTTTGATTCATTGATATTGATCTATATTAATTACTATATAATAAAAAATACCATAAATTTTGGTTTGATGAGAATCAAAACCAATAAGTTTTCTTTTATTTGTTTCATAATATATTCATATTTGATTAATGATAAATTTAGGGATAAAATTCTTAGAAGCTCATGTATTAAGAATAAAATTATGGATCACTTTATCAATAATTTTTATAGATACATATATAGAAGGGATGTAATTATAATGAACATAATTTTATTTAGAAAGAAACATAATAATAATAATAATAATGATTATTAGTTTCTTCTTATAAGCCTAATAAGAGTTTGAAGTAAATAAAACCCTACTTAGATGGTTGAAATATGATCAGTAATATTCTAAACTCCAACATATGGATTGAGAACGTGGGTATTATGCTTAGGATTATATCTAGGTTGATATTGAGCATTTTTAAATATATTAGGTAAAGTGTTAGGTTGCTAAGAAATTTTAGGTTGATTATCTATAGTATTATCATTAGTATCTTTACTTTTATCTTTTAAAGAAGGTTTATAACTATAAGGTTGATTTTGTTTAGGTATTGTTGTATTTTAATTATATTTTGGAGTATAATTATATTTATTTTACATTTTTTTAACATAATAAACATTTATAGTATTTATTTCACCCAAAGATTCATCATAACTACACATATTTATATTATCATCCAAGTCAATATAAATATTATCTTTCCATTAGATGAAATGTTTAAACTTTTGGAATAAATACAAGTATTAAGATAATGATATACTTTTAAAAATTAACATTAATGATATTATTATTCACTCTTAAATTTTTGATTGTTAAAAACTTTTTCTAGTGATGATAGTTTTTCCTTTAAATGTCATTTAACAATGGCTAGCTCATTGCTAGGATTATGTATGGCTTTTATAATTTATGTATTGTAAAATGTTAAATGTATAGAATTTAATTATTTAAAACCTATGTATTTTAAATCTTATACATGATTAATATATAAAGTGATAGTAGCTTCATATTATACAATATTTTTATCTTATAATGACATGTTATACTTCAATGAGAATGCATTACAAAAGTAATATATTGATAATTTAAGATGGAATCACCTAATGAAGTATATTTTGCTTTATATTGGTGAGTCTTTCAATGAAATGATAATGAGTATCACCTATATCAATGGAAATATTTATAATGTCATTAATTAACTCTAAATCTTCTTAGGGTTTACCAAACCAGAGTTCAATCTAATATTTAATATCTTTCCATGTATTAATAACTTTAGTGGGAACACTAACGAATATTTGTATCCTTTAACTTCAAAAATTTGATAAAATACCCTAATGGAAATATTTTCATTAGTTATTCAAAGGGTTTCACAAGACAAATTGAAGGCATGTAGATGATATTCACAAGATTCACTAGGATCTCCTAAAAAATTAATAATATTATTTAATTTAAGGGAAATAAGATTACCAAGATGGTTCCTTATGTTAATAACATTACCATGTATCCAAATATTATATTCTTGTTCATTTTTAACATTAGGATCATCTTCATTATTGATTCATATCATCTTGTATACTATATATTATGTCCATGATTTTATCCCTAAGCTAATCTTCCATTGGAAGGATCAAGTGATTAAACTAAATCATCTTTAAGAAACTTACTAGAGAGATATGGTTTTGGGTTGAGGAATATCATCCAATATTTTGTATCTTTATAGTTTAATTCCATAATTTCATGTTTGAATATGAACTTCAGTTTGAATTTTAGTCAAATTATATCTATATATTTTAAATGATTTTTCCTTGTCATAATTTATAACCTAGATAATATGATGAATATATTGATGATTATTATACTGAGAAAAGGGGACAAGATTATAAGCTATACAAAGTTTTAAAAAAAATATTTATGGAATCATTGTGTGAGGATAATTTGAAACCAATGTTTCAAGAAAAATATGTGTTCCCATCCTCATGGTAAAAAATTCAGAGCATTTTGTGAAAAAATTCAGGGAAATAAGGATCAATGATCAAGAAATTTTGGTTAGTTTTGACATGGTGTATTTATTTAGCAAGATTCCTCTCAATGAGACTATGATTATCATATGTGATATTATAGACTCCCAAATAGCTGATTTAATAGAATCATGTTGATGATCAACCTTATTCACCTTTAAAGGTAATTTCTATGTGAAAACAAAAGGGGTAGAAATGGGTTCACCATTATCTCCCATTGCTATTTTTTTTTATGAAACATTTTTAAAAAAGAGCTCTTGACTCTTACCCTTTAAAACCTAATTGGTGGGATAAGTATGTGGATGACACAAATATAAAATGGTCTCACGGGGATAAGGAATTGGATAAATTTATTGAATATTTAAATGATATATCTGACCAAATTTTATTCAATATATAAAAATAAGAGAGTAATTCCTTACCTTTCTTTGATGTCCTTATCACAAAGAAACTAGAGGGGATGTTATCTCATGAAGTTTATTAAAAAAAAACCCAAACAGATCTTTATCTTTAGGTAGACTCACAACATCATCCATGCCATAATATTTTTTTCCTTTATTCATTGGCTATGAGAGTTCAAAAAATATCTGATGATCAACACATTAAATTTGAAAAAGATGACCTTACAAAGGATCTAATGGAAAATGGTCATAAAACACAGGAAATTAACAAAGATTTTCATAAGATTAGATATAATACAAAAATAAATTTGGATTTAGACATTCCAAGGATCACTATTCCTTATGTGAAAGGAATTTTGGAAAAATTGGCAAGAATTGTGAAGACAGTTAGAATAAAGACTACTTTCAAGCCTCTCAATACTCTTCATTATTATTTGGATTTTGCCAAAGATCATATTGATCCAATTTCTCAAGAAGGTGTTTATATCATTCTTTGATCATGTGGGGTTCTATATTTTAGGGAAATAGGTAGATCACTATAAACTATAATGAAAGATCATTCATATGATATTAAAATTCTAAGGTTGATAGTTAAACTTTGGATGGATACTCTTTTATCACAAAACACCATATTTTCATGGATAAAGCTAAGATTATTGTGAATGAAGATGAATATTGGAAAATAAAAGTGAGGGAAATGATTGAGATTGAAAAATCCTAATAATCTAAATAGAGACAATGGCTTGGGCATTAGGTATTCTTAGTGGCATATTATTAATCATTTAAAAAAGGTGTGATTCTATTGTTTTGTCTTTTTACATTTTTCTTAGGAGATCAACCTTTCACTTTTTGAGGTTTTTCATGTTTAATTATTTTATTTATGGAGGGTAATTGTTTGTTTATTGTCATAATTTCACATTGAATTCATTTTCACATTCTCTTACACTGAGGATGGGCACACATATTATGCCTAAAATATTGGTTTCAAATTATCCACACATGATGATTCCCAAAATTTTATTTTCTAAACTACAACATCATGGAAATTTAAATAATTTTATACAAAGTTGGTCTTCAACAATATCAATGTTAGGTTGGATAATAAGGTCAAGACCTATAATTGTCATGAATAAAGAGAACTAATATGATAAAATAAAGATTAAAAAAAATTGATTTATAAGTTCACAATAGAGTCACAAAATTTGTTAATGTTGAAAAGAGTCAATTTAATGAATAAAATTGTCATCCTATCATGAAGGTTGATATAGAATCTTAGTATTTCAATCATGGGTACCTATGGACTAATAATTATTCATAATGTGTGCATATGATTTTTCAATAGTTCTATGAATAAATAAGTTTAATATAAGAGTAAATAAAAATTCATCATTTAAATAGTCAATTAATTATTTCAACACTATATCAATCTTGAATAAGATTTATGAATATGATCTAACCTATCCAATAGAACAAAAAGATGTAATATCTTGATGGATTGAAATATGATTCAGATTTATATTATTTAAAATCATTACACATCTCTTTTATAATTAACTTCCATTAACACCACAATAACACTAAAAACCCAAAAGATAAATAATAGAATAAATAAGTAGAAACATAGAATAAACAAATGTGGAAACTAAAGAAGAAAAGAATAAGTGCAATCAACATTAATGCAACATTGGTTAAGATTAGAAGAGAAAGAAGTTATTAATCTAATAAATTAGAAATGAAGTAATGAAAAATAATTTAAAACAATATTTAACCTACATATTAAAAGGAATGCTAAACTAAATAAAAGTTAAACAAAAAAACTATATATAGATATATAAATTTTAAATAAATACTAATCTAAGAAAAAAAGTAAAAAAAGTGACAAGCATACAACTAAATAAAAAATAAATAGAAATAAGGATTCAACTCATGTTTAATGAAATGAAATATTTTATTGAGAAAAAACTTATTCAACATTGTTTACAAATGATTATTCAAAAGATAAATCACTATATAATGATAACCCACCAATCCTTTATAAGATATTTGATGCATCAATCGTTAGTTAGGTGAAGTAAAAATATGTTTTACACACATGAATATATATTTATGCAATCACAAAAAGAGTTGATATATAATATAATTGGTTTATAGTATAAACAAGAAACCTAAATATATATTCATATATCAATAATTTTACTTCACTATTAGAGAATGTTTTGTCAGGTCTATTTGCAAGAGACGTTCATTCTTAGATATGTGTTGACATAAAATCTAAAGTTGTTATCTATAGATAGTTTTTTTTTATATAGGTTCACTTTAGTTTGAATAATTTAACACAAGGGTTAGTAATTATTAGAATATTTAATACTTAGTAAAAAATAAGTAGTACCTATATTAACAATAATTCACATAGTACATATACTACATTATTTCCTACTCTAACTCTTTGTTTATTTATATTATAAATCAACCTCTGAATAAAATGTTCATATACTCTTTAATATATAAAGACTTATGAAATTAAACATTTTATTATGATCTACAATTTATTATAACTCTTTTTAATGTCTCATACCTTCTTTATTATATCTAATCTATTGAAATGCTTTGATATAAAGATTGACTCAATAAAAAACAAATATATGGTCATGTTTTTTTTTACATGCCCTTTATCTAATAAATTTATCCTTTGTTTCCAAAAAAAAATATTTGTTACTACAACACCTTGTTAATAACATCCTCTATTATGTTAGCCTAGAGTGGTGTCATGTTTCTCATTAGAGGAATCAACTCTAAAAATTTTTTAGTTTGGACCTTAAATGATAGATAATCCTACCAAAAATTTCAAAGATTTTATACCTTTATCTCTTCCTCAAGATAAATCTGATTTTTGATAGTTACTAAAAATTCCTCATTTCACCTAAGTGTAATAAAAGTTTTTATTACTTCAATAAATTTTTTATGATTATGGAGTTAGTTCCCTTTCTCTGGGTGTATTATTCCCATTATTACTTATCACAGTCTTATAAAAATATCCTAATAAATAACCACCCTATTTTTTCCATAACATTTTTTCTAAGGCCATGTTTTATTTTTCTACCATGAATATGTCATTATTGGCTAGAGTGTTTAATAATATGTCCATGTAATATGTATGAGTCTTGGTTGAAACCTTGATTTTATCCATTTGGGTGCTCAAGTATCGTAGTCTTCCAGTTAGTCATAAATGGATATTCATTATGATTTTTTTCCTTATATTACTCATGTAGATATATCATCTTAGATTGTTTTGTTATATAAGGTATATGTTGAGGTTTAAATCTAGTTGAGGTTGCACACAAATGTTTTTCCATTTTCTCTAACTCTATTTTCTTATCTTTTATCTATAAAAATGAACTAAGTCAATATGCAAAGTAGGTGGTTACATATAGAAGTTTTTCCTTCATCTTACCTACTTATTTTTCATACTTTATTATATTGTGCTAATTTTCCCCTAGGATTGGCTTAATTTCCCCTAGGATTGGCCTATTTTTTTCATTTTATGGAAAACAAACTCATCTACTATTATGATTTATTTAATCTAATATGTCACTACTATCTATTTGTTTCATTTGTATATATGTATTTTCATTATTTCCAATTTATGTTTTAGTGGGAAAAAAATGATTCTTTTATTTTTGAACTATTAGGTTCTCTTAACCATTGTATATTAGTTTCTTTCATAGTTACACATTTTTCACATTTCTATTTTTTATATCTACAAAATTAATAAAAAATAAATTTGGTTTTATTTTTTCTCATGTTCTTACCATCATATAAAATTTATTTCCATTCATTCATATTGTCTTCTAGACATTATGAGTATATTACTTGATTCCTTCTCTCTATTCTTTATGTATTTTGGGGTTCTAGGTTTTTTTCTATTTCTTTTCTCAAAAAATTTCAAAATTAATTTATATTTTCCAATATTTCTCTTTTCATCACCACTTCCTTCATAGTCATATTATCCTTATTCGTACCATTGGTATTATTTTTAGAATCCAAAAACTAGGTATCGACATAATTATTTTTAGGATGCCACAATATCATATCAACTTTCCAATATGGGAGGATAGTTTCAACTAAATAGGTAGGTGACACAATATATGAATAGAAACTTAAGTTTCTAACTTGGTAACTTCTACCAAAATTCACCTAACTAGAAGGATAGTGTCACCCCATAAGTAAATTCATCATTTTATTACCCATTTCACCATAGTTTCATATGGTGTGGGGTTCTAATTGAGCTCCATTTACAAACCCTTTTATTATTGTGTATGCTAGTGTTCTTAGTTTTATTGCTCCTAAGTCTAAAATGATCTTAATTATGTAGGGTCTAAACCATTTTGTTTTTAACTATATCATATTTTTATATTTTATATAATAGAGTAAGAACTTATCCACAACATGAAATTATTTCACCTTAATATGCCTATCATGCTAAGATTTTTATCATTTTTTATTACATTTGGTTATATGCTGCAAATAATATATTTTCATATAATGTTCCTAATTATATCAACCTATATTTAATGGAATATCTCATTCATTCTAAATATTATCATAACTATCAAAATCAGTAATATGTACTCTACTGTCATAACTACTAATTTATAAACTATTTGAATGGGGTGATAGTAAATTATTTGCAAGTAGTATGATGAGCCCATAATACTACTAGTGTATTGGTATCCTAGTCCTCAATATCCATATTACATACTTATATTAAAAAATTATCAAATTCCTTATTGAATGCCTCAACAATTCCATTCACTTGATGGTTGTAAGGATTACTTCTATGATGATGGATAAGGAAGTGTTTAATAAATTCCATAATTAAGTTTTTGAAAAAATTCTTACCTTGATCATTATTATTCTCAATGGGCATCTAACCCTTGTAATTATATTTTCATATAAGAATTATGTTGTAGTCTTGATGATAAATTTTTTTTTTGAAAAAAATAATGCCTATATTATTATGTATTTGATTCTAGTAATAATGAATGTATATTTTATATTCCTCACTATAGGTTTCATGGGATATATAAAAATAGTTGCGCATTTATCAAATTAAACTAGTTCTAGAATCAGGTGGAGAGGTATATCATCTCTATAATTTAGTTTACCCACTCTATAAAATATGTCATAATTTATTATGATTAATGTGCATGCTTTTAAATTGATGGCCACAATAAGCCTACTAATAATATTTTCTCACTTATAGCTTATATATAGTTATTCCCTCCTAAAATTACATCATGTACTTTTATTAAGATAGTATATCACTCATGTCATAAATCTACTCTCCTTAACACCTTGTATCTACCTTTATTAGATAGTGATCCCTAGATCAACATAAAATAGAATGATTAAATAATCAATCTCTACTTTTTAAACTTAATATATTCTTCAAAAAATTATCTACTAGATAGAAATTGTATAATGCATTCCATGTCCTTGGGGACTACTTCCATGTCGATGAGGTGATATCTAGGAAAAACATCCTCAATCAGCCATATATATTTTATTTTAGTTATTATTGATAGGTAATCAGGTCCTTTGTTTGATTTCATAGGTTTTGCCATAATTTTGAAATCATATTCTTGAAACAACATAAGCTAGTAGTGTATTATTCCTTGTATTATTGGTATATTTATCAATTAATAAAGTGGTTAGTTATCCATAAATAATATGAATGGAATTTCCAATAAGTAATGTCTAATTTTTTGAATTGCATAAACCATAGTGAGTGCCTCCCTTTCTATATTGGAATAATTACTTTCCACCCTTGCCAAAATTCTTATAGAAAATGAAATTTGATGGTCTATATTTGTGAGGGGTTATGCTAGCATTGCTCTTATTGTAATTTTAGAGGAATCAACATGTACATGGAATTATATTTTCCAATATGGAGAGACTAAGACTGGGGAATCTCCAATATTATTATTCAGCATTTAAAATGACATCAAACATTGTTTTGACTAATCTAATGATTGATTTTGTTACATCTTCAATAGTTATTCTATGGGTGCACTTATAGTTGTCTATTTACTTATAAACCATTAGTGATATCAAGTATACCCATGTATTTTTATAACCTCCTTTTATATTTTAGGTGGTGGTATATTTATTATTATCATATTTTTAAGTGGGTATACCATCAAACCTTCATTCCACATTATATGTCTCAATAAAGAATCAAAAGGTGTGTCAAAGATGTATTTATTAAGATTATAATAAATGTTTAGTTGTCTACATCTTTGAAACATCATTTATGTCACCTAGACATGATATTTGATTAATCCATACACTATCCAATCATCAATATACACTTCCAAAAACTTGTGTATTAAATCCCTAAATGCATTCACCATTATGCAATTAAACATTGATAGTGTACTAATCAATCCAAATGTCATCACTATATATGTAAAGGATCCAAATTCATTGGAAAATTTAATTTTTGATCAATCCTTTGGTGTTATTCTAACCTGATGGTATCATGAGAATTTATTAGTGAAGTAATAAATTTATATTATCACAATGCTTTCCAATATTTGCTTTGGTAATTTGTGTTGGGAAGGGATCAAGTAGAAAAGACTTATTATATTATATATAATCAATGAATATGCATATATCACCAATTTTATTATTATTAATCACCATAAGACTTATTGATTTAATATATTACACAAGGGTTATGATACCTCTAGTTATCATTTTATCCAATTCAATGATGAATTTTACCTTAACATTAGGATTTAGCTTGTACGATCATTTTTGTAATGGTTTAATATCTTATTTATATTTAATTTTCATATCACTCATCTTATTTTATTTCTTTGAGATTAGAAAATTTTGTTTGGAATATATCCTTAAATTCCCTTACAAACTCTGTAATATTCTCCATAACATATTTTCCCTAGTAGTTTCCTACTTTTGCCTTCCTTAGATTTCCTTATGTGGCTATATTATATTCTATTATTTTAAGAGATTGGTATAAGTGTTATGATTTATCTTCTACAGTGTCAAGAAGTTATCATTATCCTTCCTCAATGTTTGTTTTTATGTTTTTTGGTTTTTCTTCTTCATCCTATTTTTGTTTTGTAATTTTTTGGTAGTAGAACATGTGTTGAAGTTATTTTATTTTTAAATTCCTTTCCATAGTATTTAGTAAATACATCATAATAGTTCCAATTTTCTCCCAATCATCCATATGCCATAACTTTTTTTGTTTTGTTTTTAATCTATAAAATTATTTCTTTGTGGTGAAATGATCCATAAGTAAAAATGTTTTAATTTTCCACATGGCACGACAAATCCTTTTATTTTTGTCCCATAATTTAAATGTTCTAAAAAATCACATTTTTATCTCTTCCCACTTATTATTTCCTTTCTACATCTATCGATGTATGTGTCATGCCTTGGTATATAATTCTAATGTCCATGAAAATAACTATTCCAATAAGCATATCTCAACTTCCCCTCTTTCCATCCTTACATTTTCACATGTGTCAATACGTAGTCTTGGGTTGGTTTTTCCTATATAGCTTATTATCTCTACAAAGTATCTCTCTAATTTTACAAACCTTCTTTTGAGTAGCATGCAAAAAATTTCCATGTAAAAATGGTTGCTTTATGGGTGTGACACCATTTTATGAAATTAATAGTTAGTGTGTCATAAATGGATTTCATCCTTATTTCTTATTGTGATAATACTCTTATAACCTATTGTAAATAATCATCAACTATGCCAATGTTGGTAAATTTTGTAAGTTTTTTATGTGATGTTTATTCTATATAGTGAGATATTCTCCTCTATGTCAATGTACTTTTTAGTGTAGTGGTGATTTTTCCTTTCCAAGGTGTTTTTATTACACAACAAAATTTTGAAACTATTGTTTCTAGCTCACAGTTCATGAAAGTTTCAATTTTATCCACCAAGGTTGTATTTCCTTATTTTTCCATTATATGTTCACCCTAATTATTAGTTTTAGGGTGATACTCTATTTTTATAATTTTATTTGGAGTATACATGATAAAAAGGTCATTGAATTTACTATCCTCATATTTTGACCATGATGTTGCCATTCATACATCAAGTGAGAAATAAAATACTAAGCCTTTTATTTAAAATGTGTTTTCTTCCTCTTAAAAATATAATGATCCATTATGATCCACAAAACAATCTAGGTTAAACAATGTTGGGTAGTCTACATCATACATATTAGTTACCTCAAAATTTACCTTCTTTATTCCCATACAATAAAGTTCAACATTCATAAAAGTCCCAGTTGGTGAGCTTGGAGTAACATAAGTCATGAAAATGTCATATGTTATTGCGTGAAGATAGTGTTTCTATATAATTTCCCATGTGATCCATGCTTACACATTTGAATTTTATCCAAGGTATAAAAATGTTTTCTTTATTTCCTGACCATTGACTTTGAAATTTAGCAAAATGGTAGTCTTTTTCTATTTTGGGTTTGTTCTAAATTAATTATTTGAATCTAAATTTTTGAATTTTATCCAATTGATGTTCTCTCTAATTGTTTACAACACTTATATAATTGAGTGAGTTTGGTTACTAGGTCTTGATTCATAATATGTTTCAATAATTTTTTTATATCCTTGACATTGTATTCATCGAAGTAGGTCAACTTAAGTTGATCATTATTATTTTTTGCTATTATTATCTTATTTATTTTATCTATGATTTGGTAATGTTCATAAATATTAGGTTTTTCTCTTTCCATATATTTTTTGATTAGATAATAGAATTAGTGGCCACTTATTTGTCTTTACTATGCCTCATCACACTTCTGGTGGTTACCTCTACTCTCGATTATGAATCATTATTCATAGTATGGGGAACCTTTTCTATGGCCTCTTTATTTTTCCTCTTATAGTCTCTTTACATTGTCTAATTTATTCTTACAAGGTTATTATATTGGATGAAATTCCCTATTATTATACATTATTCTCTTATTATTTCATGCAATGAACTTCATTACATTTCCCTTTTATATCTTCTCTTTTTGTCACTTTTTATAAGTGTTTATCCCCTTTCCCAATTCCACTATTTTTATATAATTGTACCACTTTAGGACATGATAATGAGTCATTCATTATTTTTTTGTGGTAGAATCCACACTCTATCTCTGGTTCTTCATTGTATTTTCTATTAATGTGCCAAATATTTCTACATTTGTAGCACATAGATGGGGTTCCCTCCTAATTTTAACCTTGGTTATAATTTTAATTCTATCCAATTCCCCCTTGGTAATTTCCCCTTCTATGGTATCCTCCTCTGTAATCACCCTAGTTGCCTCTTATATACCCTCCTTGATTTTTATTATAATACCATTTTAAATTTTAATGACTTTATGAATGCAAATCCTATGTTGTTAAGGTCATTAATAATAGTAAATTAGGGTATAAATATGCAATAATTACAACCACTAATTTTAAATAGAACTAAATTTATTTTACCTTTCTGAAAATAGTAATAAATAATGTAAATAAATACTTATCTATAAAATGACTAAAATGCGAGATCTAAAGGATGCAAACTGAGATAAATGTTTATTTTAGTGTCATGAATAGGATCCAAGTGTCAAAACCCTTATTGGGTATTATCACCCTAATTTGATAGCAGTGCCATGTGGTGTTAATGTCCCTATTTTAGTGTTATTCTCATATGTGTATATTATTATGAGCTTATGGATGCACCTTTTTTTGGGTATGGCAAGATTATTTCTAAGTGTATAGGTTATAGATCTATATAAATGACCTATTTTTATTTATTTTATGTGAAAAACCTAAACCTCAATGTTGATAAGGAATCCTATTGATACAATTAGTAAATTGTGTTTTTAGTGGGGTAGAATGGACACCCTCAAGACCTTGTTATGATGAGAGTTACCTACATAATAATACTTCAAAGATATATTAAGACCAATGTAGTTTTCCCCACATATGTTTTGGTGCATGTGCATGTGAAGCTAGTATGAATGTTGGATTAAGTGATTTGAATGTGCTTGAGATTGGGAACTTAAGTAATCTAAGATTAAAAATGTTGTATATGGTTGTATGCATAATTAAGGAAGAATAGGGATTAATAACCTTGATTTTTCATAACTTGTTTTGAGTTAATTTTTATAATTTGCTTCTAATTTCCATCTAGTGGTTAGAGGGATAAAAGTCATGTATATATACCATTATAGTGATTATAATGGTCTTAAAAAAGGTCTAGGATAGGCTTAAGTGTTCTTTGATTCAAAAATATATATGTTGGTAGAAAAAGGAGGGTAAAGATAATAGTGACAATACTAGGAGATTAGCATCATGGGGTACTATTATCCCTATTATGATGATAGTGGCAAGGTGGTATAACCTAAGGCACTGAGGGCCAAGATGTCAAACTGAGGGTATAAGACTCTATTAGGGATGTTTTAAGATGCATGTGGCCTACACAAAGGTTGGATAAGTGTCTAAGTATACCCTAAAATATGTATAGGGATAAGTTAGGGATGGTTGGTCTCAAGTAGCAGTCTTAGCACTCAAGTGTCATTTTTAGGTGATCACATTTCACCCCTTTTATTCTATAAATGTTGTAAAGTGAAGTGACTAGGATAAAGTAAAAGGAATCATACTTACACTTATCTGAGAGGCAAATCCCATGAATCTCAATTTGATAATGTGAATCATGATCCATTATGTATCTTCCAATTGAAATATGCTTATATCAATCTTTAATTAAGATATGACAAAATCAAAGACAAAACTAGGTAAAGAGATAAAATTGAGTAAAGAGATAAAAGAGAAGAAAATAATAAATACACCTCACTAGGTACATGAAATAATCCATAAACTTAGTGACAACCTATGTGTGTGTTTACATAGTGATAAATTAGTGAATAACTTGGACTAAGATGATAGATTACTCAATCCCCATGTGCGGATGGATTAATAAATCAATCTAGTTTTGACTCCATCATTTCCCACCTCTACTCGGTGAATTATTACTTATGAATCACTGGGATTGGTATAATGGTGATTTTAAACCTCTCATGTAGGTGGATCAATAACTCAATTATACTATGACTCCTTCATTTCCTACCCATGTGTAGTATATGCATCTAAAACTAAAACTACGTGATGTAACTAGAGATGTTTAAATGTGTATGTTGTATCCATAGACGCTTGAATATTAGGTGGCTTTAATCCACTCATAAATGATAACCACTATAGATTAAGTGAGGCATGAATCTAGTGTGTAACCTAGAACATGGTGAATAATTTTTACAACATAGATAATGACATGCATATTGTCATTCCATTTAATCAAACAGTGTATTAATGAATATACAAAAATAATGTGCCACACATATGACCCCAAATCTAATATTTCAATAAATTAATTATAGACTAAGTCATAATAATATGTATTTTATCATATAAAATGAAACAAGAATGATCATTTCATGTATGATTCCCCAAATCTAAGTAAACTAGTATGGATCTAAGCTAAACTGATCCAAAATTGGTAATATATAACTAAACCTATGCAAACCTAGACTATACCCACTATAATTTTATAGGAAATCTAGAATTTTATAAAATTAAAGCTACTAGACAATAGAAGCATATATTTGATAGTAGTTCTATGTGGCACTAGTGTCCTAATTTTAGTGTTAATGTTTAGTTGTTCTAATTTTTGTGCATCTATAACTGATCTTTATCACTGTTTCCCATTGTGTTTTCCTAAAACTAATTTTTGTGTCATTGAACTTATGTGATATAAACTATACTTTGAGTGTATTCAAATAGATATATCACTATGAAAAACCCCTATGAATTTCCAATTTTTTGAGAGAAGTTATTATACTTATGTAAGAATTGTCCTTAAGATAAAAACATCTATAAAATGTGTGTTGGATAGATCATACATGATATCTTCATAATAAACCAATATAATGTGCATATATAACATTAGAATGTAACAAAATTTGATCATAGTTTTTTAGTGTATGATGTATGTTAGTTTTATCATTCAAAAGGATATCAAGATATATATAACAATGCATATGAACAAAAAATCTGAGTAATAACTTAGTAGCTACCTAAGGGGATGGGGTATAATCCATCATGGCATCTAATTAGGAAGGGTAGATGTATGATGTACCTCATGGAATCAAAAATTGGAGTGTGTAATAAGAGACAAGTGTCATGGCCATGATTCATACATGAAAGCATACATAAAACACATATGAGGCATGCAAACTAGTCCAATGGACCATAATACAAGGGGCATGTGCAATGCAAACTAGTCCAATGGACCATAATACAAGGGACATGTGCACATGTCACCAAATCCAAGAAATAAAGACACACAAGGATATCTTTAAATGTACACACACACAAACAAAAATAAATTTGGCTTACAACCACATGGAAGAAAATGTTCAAATATTTACATACACAATCAAGAAGGCACACACACAGATATTGCCACATGCCCAGAACATACATATAATAAAAAGAAATCTTGTATATCCATATACCAAAGGCATATTTAAATGCCCTTGAGTAGAATAATCATAGAGACATAATCAAGTATAAACTAGGAAATCTATAAATGAAAGTATGTATGATCATGTGGTATAATATGTATAAGAGATAAAGTGTAGATAATTTTGAGTCTAAACTAGTATTAGTTAGAAAAGAATCTGATAGGTGTATGATGATCAATATCGAGATATAACAATGCTAAATATTTGATGAAGGGTTTATTAAAATCTAGCCTTAAAATTGAAACTATGTATAGGATGCCCCTAAATGGGTGAATGTATCAAATTAATAACCATGTATCTATGTATATGCCCTTATTGGGTAGATAGTAGAAATAATGGATTTGTGTAGTGGAATTGAGTCATGTAGCAATATATAAGTACTTGATAAGAAAATGTAAAAAAAATATTTATGACAAAAACTGACTATACTAAGATATATAACATATACAATGTCTATAAAAT
>JARHVA010008058.1:60000-137500 GCA_037957365.1 Torreya grandis | reverse complement strand
TGGACACATAGTCTAAACATGTTATGTGGAAAGCTCATATATGGTGCTCTAGGTCACCATTACCATCATACAATGCATGCTTGGGTGTCATGAATATATATGGAAAAGGTTTTATCTCTATGTGATATACTAAAGGTATATGTAAAAGAACATCAGAATCTAAGGGATGTCATAGCCTAATAGTTCCTTGATCAGGATGTAACACCTTACACTACAAATAATGAATCTTATTCATAAGGGATTGTACATCTAGAGAGGGAAAACTAGCCATAGGATTTTTATCTTCCACTAAAGGTTGTCGAGTTAAAATAGGTTGTTGTACAAGCTGAGGTGGCCCCAAAGTAGATGTAACAATGTTTTTCTATGGGGGAAAAGAAGATTGACCATTTTTTCATTTTTAAAGTTCTTTGTGAATAATATTTATAAGGTCATCTTTCAAATATGAATTTTTGTAAATGAAATCTTGAAATTATCTATTGACAATTTCATCAAATCGATTATTGAATTATGTTATTGTAGGTTGAGGAGTAGGAAAATAAATAGCTGTATATTTTGATACTTTAAAGAAATTTAATCTATGAAATATTTTAATAATTAAATACTAAAATAAAAGTGAGATTTCAGAACTAATATATGATCATATAAAATAAAAGGATAAAAACCCTAAGACCACATAAGGGTAGGGTTTTATTAGTATTCAAATTTTGTTAGGCTCACCAAATGTATTAAATTATTAGGACTTAGTGAATTTAAATGCTTTGTTATTAAGGGAGTTAAGTATAATACATCTAATTGGGAATATGAAATAAATATATCCATTGATTTTTAATAGAATTAAATAAATTTAAAATTTATAAAATTATAAATAAATAATTTACACAAGTGCTTAGCTATAAAATTATTGAAATAGGATATTTGGAGGCTACAAATTTGAGACATGGATTGATTTGAGTGTCACAAATAAGATCCAAGTGTCAAAAACCTTCCTAGATAGTAGCACCCTAATTTAATAGTAAATCCATATGGTGGTAATATACCTATTTTATCAGTAATGTCCTCTATAAAAAAATTTTCCAAACATTTGGGAGCACTTGTGTCTAGGTCTACCATCGTTGTTTATATGCGCATAAGTTTTAGATATCTATAGATGACTTATTTTGACTAATTTTATGTGCAAAACCTAAAATTCCATATTTTTAGTGCATATAGATGACACAAATAGTTAAGTTTTTTATTAGTTGGGTAGGTTGGACAACCTAAACACACCACTATGATGATATTTTCCTACATACCAATACCATATAGTGGGATCAATCCTGATGTAGTTCTCCCCACCTAAGTGCTAATGCAAATGTAATTAAAGATATCATTAATTTTTTTTTTAGTGATTTTAATTTACTTGATATTTTAAACTTAAGTAATATAATCTCATAAATGTTATATATGGTTTTATGTAGAAGTGAGACAAAATAGGGATTGATAACGTTGATTGTGTACAACTTGTTCTGACTTTTTTAATGTAATTTTTATTATATTTCCATATATTAGTTAGAGGGATAAAATTTATGTATATATACTATTCAAGTGATTTTTAGGGTCTTAAAATAGGTATAGGCCAACCTTAAGTGTTCTTTGAGTTGAAAATATATCTGTCGGTAGACAAAAGAGGGAAAAGGACAATAACACCAAAACTAGAACATTAGAACCATAGGGTGCTAGTGTCCCTATTATGACACTAGTGTTTAGGTGGTAGAACTTGAGGCACTAAGGTATATGATGTCAAATTAAGGTTTTGGGAACATTTTATGGATATTTAGGGATTCTTGTGGCCCATACAAAGGATGGATAAGTGTCTAAGTAGGCCATAAGATAGGTCTAGGGCTAAGCTATAGATGGGTGGTATTAAGTAGCACTCTTAGCACTCAAGTATCATTTTTAGTTGATTAAAATTATAATGTTAAACTATTTTGAGACTTTTTTTTTGAATTTTAGGAGGGTTTTGATGCTATTGATAGGGGTGTGGTATACTAGCATTGGTCATGGGTAGCTCAAATGGTGGCATTTGTTGTATTATTTATGCCCTTGTATTATTGGTATCTTGTACATATACAGGTGTATATATAATAGGGTAGTTATGTCTATAGTGATTAAATTACCCAATTGCTTCATAGGTGATTCCACTTTAATCATGGGGCATAAATGTTGAGGATGTTTATCATATAATTGTAAAATTATAAAAAAAACCCTCTCATCATATATATCTTGTTGAATTAGTGTAATCATCACTATCTATGGTTGTATTGATATTATTACCATTGATCTCTTTGAAATATCATTTTGGGTGAATTCTATCCTAAAATGTCTTTATGTACAACAAGTAGATCCCTAAATTATTTAAAGTGGTGGTGTATGCTTATGGGGTGGTACCCTATACTCATCCCCCTTCATCCATATTTCTTGTTATAATATATATTTTTCTAAATCTAACTTCAATATTTCAAAATTATATTTTAATGAGGTATTTGTATATCATATCCATGATTAAGATTCTATCCATGATGACATTTCCAATGTTTTAGAAAATGTGTTAAAAAATTTCCCATCCATATTAGTGTTTAACCTAAATTGTATGGAGATCCTACTATGGGATATATATGGTTAAGAATATATACATGAATAAACATAAGGATCATAAATAAATATACATGTCATTTAATTTAAGAACTCAAATAGAACATAAACAAAATTTATTATGTTAATATATGATAAAGTGGAAAGTAAAACTATGTTATATATTGCAATAACAATTAAAATAAGATAATTAATTTAGATACTAATACAAATCTTGATTTGGGACAAGTAGGAATCAGAATGGAACAATGCTCTGTAATTGTCATCAAACTATATATTAATGTGTCTTTGTAGCCAAAAACACTTACATCATCTTAGGATGATTGCATCAACACTAGTGTATAGATTAGGCACATGTGTTTAGTATATAAAAATTAATCAAACATGATGTGACCACCTAGATGCTTCTAAGTTCATCATCACCTTTAATTTAGTACATCTAGATCTGAGTCATGGACTATCCTTCTTTATCAAATTATTTACATGCTAGATCTTCATCTTCATATTGATTATGGGAAAATGGGTTAGTGGTAACATGATGTAAAACTACCCCAAATTATCCTATGGTAATTAACTATGCCTACATATCCAATACTCTAAATAGGGCCTCAAACTTACATAGCTCTCCCTTACATTTTGGATTATGTGCAAATCATGCAATGTGTTATAAACAAGTATAATAATGAACTATTTTGTAACCTAAAAATATAAATATTAGGATGCTTCTTCAATACTTCAAACCTGTAGATGTGTTGTCTTTATGATTGATTTGGAAATAGGATAAAATAAGTGAGTTTTACTTAATTGAATGTCCTTTGGTAAGTTACCTTGGTTTGTGCTAGGTATTTTGTAGGTTAGTAATGAATTAGGGATGATATTATACTTATACCAATCCTGTTGGATAATATATCACATTAAATCACTTAATCTAATAATTATGATACATTTCATTTCTAAATTATATGGCATCAGTGCAATGGATACTTGAACCAAAATAAGACACTTGGATCAATGTCAATGTCGATCTAGGATGCAATTTTCTATGGAAAAATAAAATAGGTATAGGATTAGAACTTGTAGATGCATAAAATAAGTAGGTTTAAATAATTCAAGGTAAGATATAAGGATGATGTCATCAACAAAATATTTGTTGGACTAAGAGATAGGCTGTAGGGAACAAGAGAGTAGATGTGAGACTTGGAAAAGTGGGAATTGTATAGAACTAAGAGGAATAACCAAGGTTTGAGTTTTCCAATTGTGCTATACTAAGGTGATATATAGTTCCTAAGTATCATCTAAATTTACCCCCCTAATCTAGTAATTAAATTGCTAGTTTAAAGGAAAGCAATGTGTACATGGTTGTGTATAACACACATTGCATTTGCTTGAGTCTAAATTGAGTGAAATTTTGTGAGTGACCTAAAATTAATATCATGTTACAATATATAATAATTTAATACAATATAAATTTTAAACCATTAAAATTATTTAAATTTAAAGGGAATGAGTTTTATGAGTACATATGTGTATCGATGCAACTGTCTTACCTTTTGTAAATCTCATTAGAAATATGTATCATTATTAATCACTAAGACTAATATTAGGACAAATATAAATTTGGAAAGTTCATATATTTAATTATACATAGAGAGATATAGGAAGGCCCAAGATTTAACCTTGGGGAAAATGTGGATTATTACCTAGCAATTGAGATTAGCTGAACCATGCAACCTAATCTTATAAACTAGTGAGTGTGAGTAAACCATGTCAACTCACACTATCAAACTCGTGATGTTGGATGATATAATCAAATCTAGCTTAAAAACTTAGAAATATTGAGTTATTTAATAAACTCAACCATACCAAAAAATGAACCAACTATAGTATTAGATTAACTCAATATAGCCCATAAAATTCTAACTTTATGGTTGGTGACTTTATCTAAATGTGTTTATAACCTAAAACTAATTTGATTTTGAAATATTAGTCATACATAATATAACATATGAACCCTATATATGTATCATTTTAAAATTGTGTTTAATAATGGTACCTATGTATATGACTCTACCAAAATTGTGTATCTAAATCATATAACAATTTAATTTGTCCAATTTGAAACTATGTAAGTGTTATTGACATGACTAAAAAGCATGCCCAAATTACAATTTGAAAATAAAAAAATTAATTTTTTTTTAATGTGGAGGAAATGTTTTAAAAACATTCCCCCACTATAATCTAAATATGTTTAATATTAATCAAGTGTGGATAACATGTTTCAAAAATATGAACCCACTAAATCAGAGACTGTGAATATGTGAAATCCATGCCTCATGACATGAACCCACTAATATTCCCCCCTTTAAAGTAAGGTAAGATATAAATTTTTAGCTAGCTCACTTTCAAAATTATAAAATAACCATATAATTATGAATGAACCATGTAGCATATATAAGGGCATGTCTAAGTAAATGTATTATTGAAGCACATATAATCTACTCATATTAAGGCATAATATGTATGATGAAGGTCATGGAAATTTATATATAATAACAATATAAGGTTAAGAAGTAATCAATCACACATTCAAGGTAGCTCAAAATCAAATAAAAAAGATAATGGTCTAAGAAGATCGTAAATAAGGGGCATGCTCAAATATCGCATAATCAAATGGACATGACTTAGTTAAATGTCCACAAAATTAATAATGGGATATTCAAATATACATACAACAATAAATTGCATACTTAAATTTCAAATAGTCAAAAAAAGTCATAGGGACTAAAAATAATGGAGCATACTAAAATGTTCAACAAAAAAGATAATAATAAAGCAAGACACTCAAGGAAGTGCATAAATGAAAACATAGGCAACCATAATAAACATATTATAGTATCCCATGGATCAATTTCAAGTACATATCATACATTTTGAAATATATAATCATGTATAGAGGCATGTGGAAGCACATATTATCTCAAACATGATAATGTAAAGTGACCATATAATAATACATCTTTGATGTATCGTGATCATAAAAGTGGAAGTCCCCAATGTCTTGGAGATGTGAGTCGAGGGAAATACCAACATCCAAAAGTGAATAAATAATTTATTTGTGTATTATAATATCCCACTCAAATATGAGTGTGAAACACATATGTATGTATAAGTAACTAGTATGATATCCATCAACATGGACCTAACAACATATATACCAAGGATCCAACAAGATAAGTAGATGTTGAATATATTTTTGGATTTCTGAATGTTTTAATTTTTTTCTATTTTTGGAAATGTGCTATGGACCAAGAAAAGTGCTAATATAATATAACCATCTCATCAATTATATACCTTTTCGGAGGTCATGTATCATGTGTGTCATATTCATATGTTATAAAATCAATATCATTAAGATAATACACATCTTATGTATTATTAGGACCATATCATCAATGTAATCATTATTATAGGATAAAATCAACCTCTTAGGTTGTTATTGAACATGTGATATACCATTTGGATTATCTATATATGAATAAGTAATTATGCCATATTATGGTTTTGACCTTTTTGGTATTCCATTATTTTTATTTGTGTGCACCTCAAATGTTAATAATTTATGCACATCCCAAGTTATATGGTTTACCTTACCTTTATCTATATTTGGTTCTATACTTTCTAGATTGGATTAAACTCATACATATTAGGTCTTTTTGGTATGAATATATCATGTGGTAAGGTATGAAGTGGATCAAAATATTTTTTGCTCAATTCTTCATATGCCATATTGGTATTAGTAATAATATCACCATTTTCATAATCATTTGAAATTATGCCCTTTTGTTGTTCGGTATTGATCAACAAAGGGATCTCATGTGGTTTACTTTATGGTGGTTTTAAGATCATTAGTTTATTTGGTAATTTTATATCATTTATAATTATTTAAGCCAAGGTAATGGTATTTTATCTATTTATTTTTTCTTTTTAGTATTAATTTACATTGAATTATATTTTGGTACCCATATTTGTTGTTTACAAGTTATTATTTAGGAGAGGTACTCAAAGTTTGATCATTTATTTTGGTTGATGTATCATTGATATGATAAAAACTATATTTATGTATTTGTATTTTTTTCTTAAATTTAATACAATAATCTATATTATTACCATGCATTCTATGACATTCACAATAGTATTTGGATCTCCTTATAGGATGTTGAGGAGGTAATTTGATCACTTTATTTTATAACATTTATCTTATGATTTCACTTGGAATTGTAGTATAATTTTGGTCACTTTTTGAATCAATTATTCTATATGTATTATTTTATATATTATCATTTGGATGTGAAAACTTGTTTGGCACAACATTTGTAGATTAGGATGCAAACACATGATTAACACTACCATGTATTGGATTCTGTAGGAGTGTAATATGATTTTGTAACTCTTTCATTAACTTAATCATATTTTTGATTTATCTCTTAGGGATTAAAAAAAAAACCCTAGGTACCTTTCATTCAACGTGCATACATTAAACACATACCTTACCCCTTGAAGGAGTGATAGTGTGGTCCTAGTTAGAGTGATATGAATTGTCACCATTCAAATCTTTTATATTATAAGCTTTATCACTTTGAATAATTAGAGAGTAATCAATTTTAATTCCTTATTTGAGAGAGAGGTAGAGAGTTTCATAATAATACTTATCAAATAAATCAAAATAATCCATGATGAGAGATATAGAACAAAATTATTAGGACAATGAAAGAAATAAACAAATAAAATAAAATGCTTATGCAACAATGATTCTCAAAATTAGGTTCACCAAATTTTTAATCCAAAATTACATGTGGATCCTACAATGGGATATATAGGGTTAAGAATATAGAAATGAATAATCACAAGAATGATAAATATATCTATATTAGGACAATTAATTATTAAACTCATATAAAACATACACTAAATTTATTATATTAAGATATGCTAAAAATGGAAAGTATATATATGACAAATATTGCAATGATAATGAAAACAAGATACTTAATTGGCTCATATGGTAATAAATATCTAGATATGGAATAGCTAAGAAGCATATTGGAAGAATGTTCTAGAAAAATCACCAAATTTTGGATTAAGTATCTCTTTAGCCATGAACACTTGCATCATCCTAAGATGATTGTGTCAATGATAGTGTCCAGATTAGACACATGTGTACAATATAAAATAATTATTAAAAAAATATGTGACCACATATATTCTTCTATATTATTCATCACCTTTTTTATGGTACATCTATATTTGGGTCATGGAATCTCACTCCTTATCTAATGATCAACACTCTAGTTATTCATCTTCATAGTGGATGTGGAAAAAATGGGTTAGTTGGTACATAGTGTAAAAATTCCCCAAATACCCCTTTATCAATTAGTCTTACATATCTAATAATATGAAGAGTGTCTTATAAATATGTAGTTATCCCATACATGTTGGCTTGTGTCTGAATTAGGAAAGGTGTGATAAGAAAGTATAATAGTGACCTAGCTTGTAACTTGGAAAATATAACCCTTGGTATTATCCTTTAGTAATTAATACCTAGAGATGTGTTATACTTATGAATTATTTTGAAATAATATATAATAGATAAAATTTTCTCAATTTAATTATCTTTTAATATACTTTGGTAAGTTACCTTGGTCTATGCTAGGTATTTTTTAGGTAAGTAATGATTGAGGGTTGATATTAAATTTATGCAAATCCTCTTAGATAATATTTCTCATTAAATAACTTAGACAAACATTATGATAAATTTAATTTAAAAATTATATTAATATAGGGCACTAGACACTTGTGTGAGAATAATGTAGGTGTCTATCTGGGACACAAGTGTCTAGGGAGCAAGAAAATAGTTACAAGCTCAAAACTTGTAAAGGCATAAGATAAGTATGTTTTAATAATTTTAGAAAATAAATAAGTCATGGGTCATCAAAATAATATTTTTCACACTAAGAGATAAGAAAAGGATCATTACAGAGAGTAGATGTGAGACTTGTACAAGTGGGAAAGGTCTAGAACTAAGAGAAAAAACCAGAGTCTATGTTTGTCTTATTTACAATACTAAGGTGATATATATTTAATAATATAATATATAATTAGCATAAAATCATGGGGTTAGTCCAAATAAAGACCATTTTATTCTTTGTTTTTCATTAAAAGTTTCCTCTAATTTCTACAAGATGGATTTGAATCATGGGTCATAATATTTTATATTTTACTTCTCCTTCTATATCAAATCTCTCATTTTGATTAAGTTATCTAATAGTATATCTAAATAGTGAAAATCACCCCTAATTTTTTTTGGACATCAATCCATGTATTTTTACATCCATATTAAGTCTTCATGTACCATTTAAGTGTTTCATCCTTTAATGTTTTGATGAAATCAAATAACAACAACCTTTCATTACTAATAGTGTGATGCCTTGAGTATGAGTCCAATACAAAAATAAAATATTTTCCATCCTTCATTCCTTTGCCAAAAAATAGTAACTTTATCCCATCTTGTGGAATTTTAGTGTTATTAGGTTGTTTAGGAATATTGTTGTTTTGATTATTACCACTATTCACCTAGTTTTTTAATGTACTTACTACTACAATACTATTAAATTTTTGTTGTTTTTTAATCTTACCACCATTTAACCAATTCTTTATTATGACCCTTATCTCTATTTAATTATTTTTTTAATAATATTATTACTAACACTTTTTCTTGATTCCTTACAAATTCCCTTCTTTTTTCAATCTTTTCCTTATGACTTTGGTATCAATTTGTTACTTCTTCACCAATAAATATATCTATTTTTCTAAGGGATGGATGTATGTGTATATTATGAAGTGATATTAGTGATGGAAATTGTTCCATAACTTTATTTTCCTCTCAAGGCCTCTTACAGTTGGTGTTTCAAAGGGTCACATCACATTAAATCTATTCTTCAACATCTTCTATCTCCAAAAAATCTTATTATCCAATTTTTACATTAGATAATATTATTTATATTAATTTATATTCTCTTTATATCTATGCTTTATTTCTCTAATATGACTACTAATAGTTTTATATGACTTGACTTAATCCTAAAGGTTAACATCTCTTTCCACATTTTTTTATTCTTCTATTTTATCTATAAAACTTTCCTCCTAAGTACTTATTATAAGGCTTCATTATATTGATAAAATTTCATCCATTTGTTCTAATATATAGTTAACATATCCTATATTAATCATATTTTTATCATTTCTTCTTTCACTACTCTCTAGGCCTTATCCATATTTGTCCAAACTACTCATGACTGATTGGTCTTTCACACCCAAGGCTTTGAATAGTTTGGGTGTTCTCAATAGTGTGGCTAAATTTGTTAATCCTTAGCACATCATTCACAATTTTTCATGATGTGATATATAAAAATTATTATATTCTATTTCTCTCACTCTATTCATCTATGATTTCCAACAGTTTGAATACTAAATCTTCTATTTGTGATCGAGGGATAATATTAATATTTTAAATATTAGGATTTCTACTGGTAGAAGATAGATATATTTTTTAATCTATATTATTTATTCCTAAAATTATTTCTTCCCTTTCCTTATTATGTATTTATTTATTAATTTATAACTAAATTATCTTCTCCTTTATTGGATTCTTCATCTCTTATTTCACCATTCTCTCTTAACTATATCTAGGGAAAATTCTAGTGGAGAATATTCATTAATTCATGAATATTATAGTTTTATAAATCTACATTTGGTGGTTTTCTAGGTATTTAAGATCTTGGAATCACCTAAATTTTCTAGATCTAAGTTAATTTTTAGGGTTAGATTACCATCTATATAATATAATTTCTTTAATATAAATGTTTTTTGTTAGTACCTCCAAAGGTAATCTAGCAAAATTCACCTCATATCACACATGTAGATGATCATATTCATATGATGGTATCCATCTGCATATGTTAGTGGCTATCTACATATATACATATACCAGTGGTTATTTGCATATGTCGATGGCCATCTACATATGCCGACAGTCATCTTCATATGTTGGTGGTTATCTACATATGTATGGTGGTTATCTACATATAATCACATCATTGGATTTTAATGGGGATTCTTTCTAAAAAGGAATGGATTAAAAGCTTTATGCCCTACTCAACACATGTCAGATTTTGAAGTTGCAAAGTATAATAAAAGTTTAAGGTTGGAACAAGATACTATTTGTGTGCCTTGGGATGCAAGTCATAAAAAATTATTGTCACTAATAAATGGCTACATGGAAAAGATTTGAGTTGGGCTTCTATTAGAAATCTCCTACAACATTGTGTTCTAAAAATAGGTGGCTAGAAGTGGAGTTGGGTGTCAATATTAAAAAAGCTAAAATTTACAAGTTTCCCAAAGGTTTAGAAGAGACCCCAAAGTCCTAAGGAAATTTTAGTTGGAATTGCACCATGCAAAAGGCAGGGTATTGAAAATGCAACATGTAAAGTTCTTTAAAAGCTTTGAATTTGATATAAAAGGAATAAAGAGTAGTGTGGTAGAAACTAGAGGTTGACATGCACTTTGCACCAACTCAAGGTGCAACATGGTCCTTAGTGTCTACATTTCATGAAAGGAAAGAAAAGGGACTCTTAGAAAATATAGCTAGCTGACTTGTATTTTGCACCAACACAATGTGAAAAATGCAAGGTACTTTAATGTATATGGTAATTTACATCATATGGATGACCATCTATATATATTCCTATGCTAGTGGCTATCTACATATGTTGATGGTTATCTTCATATGCCAAAATATGTCTACATATGTCGATGGACATCTACATCATGTGGATGACCATCTTCATCATGTGAAAAACCATATGCATCATGTGAATTACCATATACATTATATGGATGACCTTCTATATCATGTGGATGTCTATTTGTATCATATGGTTAGCCATTTTCATAATGTGGATGATCATATACATCATGTGGATAGTTATCTACATCATGTGGATGGCTATTAGTAGGTGTTGACACCCATTATCATCATAAAATATTGATGCACCCATTCCATCACTTAATTCTCTTACACAATTAATCACCTTCCAAACTGATAATATTAATATTTTAAGTATTAGGATTTCTACTGGTATAAGATAGATCAATTTTGTAATCTATATTATGTATTCCTAAAATTATTTCTTCCCTTTCCTTATTATGTATTTATTTATTAATTTATAACTAAATTATCTTATCCTTTATTTTATTCTTCATCTCTTATTTCACCATTTTCTCTTAACTATATCTAGGGAAAATTCTAGTGGAGAATATTCATTAATTCATGAATATTCTAGTTTTATAAATCTACATTTGGTGATTTTCTAGGTATTGAAGATCTTGGAATCACCTAAATTTTCTAGATCTAAGTTAATTTTTAGGGTTAGATTACCATCTATATAATATAATTTCTTTCATATAAATGTTTTTTGTTAGTACCTCCAAAGGTAATATAGCAACATTCACCTCATATCACACATGTAGATGATCATATTCATATGATGGTATCCATCTGCATATGTTAGTGGCTATCTACATATATACATATACCAGTGGTTATTTGCATATGTCGATGGCCATCTACATATGCTGACAGTCATCTTCATATGTTGGTGGTTATCTACATATGCCAATATGGATAGTCATCTACATCATGTGGATGGCCATTTTCATCATGTGGCTAGCCATTTACATCATATGGATGACCATCTATATATATTCCTATGCTAGTAGCTATTTACATATGTTGATGGTTATCTTCATATGCCAAAATTTGTCTACATATGTCGATGGCCATCTACATCATGTGGATGACCATCTTCATCATGTGAAAAACCATATGCATCATGTGAATTACTATATACATTATATGGATGACCTTCTATATCATGTGGATGTCTATTTTTATCACATGGTTAGCCATTTTCATGATGTGGATGATCATCTACATCATGTGGATAGTTATCTACATCATGTGGATGGCTATTAGTAGGTGTTGACACCCATTATCATCATAAAATATTGATTCACCCATTCCATCACTTAATTCTCTTACACAATTAATCACCTTCCAAACTGATTTACCACCATTGTGAATCTAATTCACCTGGGAACCTCCAAGTATTTTTTAATATATCCCACTAAAATTAGGCCTTACTATATTTATTTTAACATTTTATTAATATCTCATTATCCTTTAATTATCTTACTTTTACTTGATACTTACTTTAATATCCCACTAATTCTTATTTAACCTCCCCAAAAATTTGATAAGACCATATATTATTAGGGGTGAAATCTTGTAAGGATCCCCCTTAGTTATGCATGTCACCCCTTAGGTGTTTATCCCCTAATGTAATCATTTACTTACATTCACTAGACCTCGATATACAAAAATAGTATTAATGAGGATTGGTACTTTGTTCAAGAAGTGTTGCCTTTCCATTTCAAATAAATCATGTTTCTTAGTGTCAAATCTCATCTAACCTTGTATAGCCAAAAATATGAATGAATGAATCAAGGGTGGCCTCAAAATAGTAATCAATAACCCTGGTTATGGGCATATCAAGTTGTTAGAAAGCCTCGACATTTTTCTCAATCCACTGAATAGGTATTTTAAAGTGAATATGTAAACCTCTTGTATAATTGGATTGATATAATATCTAAGGACACAATATTTGTGTAAAGGTGACCCAAAATTATTATTATTATGGTTTAAATAATGATGTTTTTATTTCTAGTAATGTTTAACATTTACTTTTAATTTATATGAAAATGTTTTTATAGTTTTTATTCACATCACTCTGTTATTTATATAAAAACAATTTCCCATAACTCCAAAGGATAATTCCTCCTAGACATTATCCAAATAAATTATTTATGGTGCCACCAAATGTTGACTTAAAATCTGAATCTATTGGCTACAAATAGTTTATGTTGATATAAGTTAGATTTAGCTATAATAATGTAACACAAGGGTTAGTATTGACTATAATCCTTAACATTAACTTTAAAAATTAGTTCCTATGATCACAATAATTCACACACACACACACACACACACACACACATATATATATATATATATATATATATATATATATATATATATATATATATATAAAATAAAACTTTTCCTACTCTAACACTATTTATTTATATTATAAATCAACCTCCAAATACAATGTTCATATACTCTTTACTCTATATCACCTTTTGTATCTACATAGGTTACACTGATTTATAGATTATTATAACTATTATTTATATTTTATCTCTTATATGTTACATCTAACATATAACAATATTGTGGTATAAATACTGACTCAATACAAAACAACTCAATGGTCATGTCTATGTGAGGCATGTCCTTTCTCTATTAAATTCATCATTTATCTATAAAAAATACTCTTTCTTACTATAACACCATTTCATTAAAAAAAAATTGTCATATTGGAGGAGTGTCATGCTACTATGGTAAAGGAATCAACTCTATGATTTTTTTAGTTTGACCTTTAATTAATAGAGAACCCTGCCAACAAGATGCTTTAAAAAAAGAAGCTAGTATGAAAAATTTAAAATAAGAGAACTATATTACATGTGTATACATTTTATCCCTTTGTAATGTCCTTAATGTCTCCTTATGAATCATTATTATTAGATGTATTTTTACTTTTAAGTTACAAATAACTCTTAATTAAATTTAATCACAATGTTAGTTAACTTTTAAAATAAAATTTAACCACTTTATAGTTAGATACTTTATAATTTTATAAATTTCATAGATTAAAATTTATTAAATAATAACTTTATCAGATTCAATAAATTATATTTTAAAATAAAAACCAAACAAACATTTTTAATGGGTGGGGGATGTTTTCTTGCTTTAAATAACTTAACAATCATTGAAAAGTCTTTATACAATTAAATGATCAATATGACTAAGCTTAATGATAATTCCAATTTAAAAATAATTAAATTTTCATAAATATAACTATATAAATATGATCACATTTTTATCATGGAAACATTATAACTATTGAAATTGATAATATGAAAAAAAATAGTGAAATTAAAATGAACATTTTGACAAAACCAACTATTGATCAATTACATGTAGTAAATATAATTTTTTTTACAATAAAATAAAATAAGTATCTCAAATGAATACCAATTTATAAAAATTAAAGTTACATAACAAAACTAAATACAAAGTTATAACATCATAATTATTTCTTAGAATCATCTTCCTCATAAATAAAATTGATCAATGGTGCACCTCTATCAGTATAATACTTTGTATACTCAAGTGGTAAAGATAGAAACTAAATCACATTGGTTCTACCAGACTCATCCTCAACCTCAATCTTAAATTTATTCATCAGATAAATTAACTTAGCCTAGGACAAATGACTACTAATGTGTTTCTCACTAGACGAATCAATATTTTCTAGAACCAATACTATAATATTAGTAATAAATACAAGGGTAGCATAAATAATATTAGGATTGATTTTAAGTAATAATTTTATTTGTGGGGTATAACATCAACATTTTTCCAAAATTTATTATGTGTATTGTGCATTTCTTGAGAAGAGACACTTGGCATACCCCATAAAATAATGACTTTATCAACTAGCTTGTCTCATACATATATAAAATTTATTGCCACACAAAGCTAAAGAGACATGAGGAAGGGTATTAATAACATTTTAAAAATTTATATCATTAGCATAAAAATGAAAATAAACTCTATTACCATGATTGAATGATCATATAATGCATTATCAATCCTACAACCCAAAAAGGGCCTACCTTAATGACTAACTTACTGAGGATTTTTACTATTTTGATGTATGTTCCCCTACCGTGACCATTTTTTTATTTGAATTGCATGAAATTTGACTCCAACTATAAATTATTATATATTTGGAAACAAATTTAAAATGAAGTACTTATTATAATTCAAATATATTTCAATTTCACATAGAATTTTGAAAGTATTGAATAACAAACTGATTATGAAATTAAATTCATGTATTTTAATATAGTTATAATGTGTTTATCTAGAAAAAAAATCAATTTAGTTATGACAAAAAGGAAAAGGTAGACCTTAAATCCACCATACAATCCATATATATATCAATTTATAATTCATCTAACAATTTTCAAATGACACAAACTCCCATGATCCACATATTTTTCACTATTTTTATTTATTTGTTTTCTTTCAAATATTCTTACATCAACAAAAGGACTAAAATGTGAATTCTCATCTTATGTAATTAAGCTAGGTTTTTAGAATGTTACTAATAATAACGTGCATGTTAAGTATATATAAATGGTTCTAAGTTTTTAAACTAAATCAATTAATCAAATATACAACCAAATAAAACCCTTATAACTAGATATTTACCTTGAAACCTTAAAATATTAAGTTTTAACACACACTAATTCTGATTTTTAATATAGACTAAAATTTTAGAATAAAAAATTTCATGAAACAATCGATAAAAGAAAAAATATTTTATTTCCTTTAGAAATAATAAATTTCACTTAGTGAAACCATTTAAAATCCTACCTTTTTACAACATAAAACACTTCCATTTTGGTTTTTGATGTAGACTATTTTCTTGTAGTATAAATGAAATTTAAAAATAAAGTAAAAAAAAGGAAATACTATTTTTCCGTTGAATATTGATTTTTTTATTGATCAAACCATAGAATATAATAATATCAAATAAATAATTATTTTACTCAATTGAAATTGAAAATCATAAAAATAATTAATCATGCATGTAACGTAAAAATCTTTCTAAAATCATATCATTTTATCAAACTTGTATTGTATTTATCCCTCTATTTATAAAACTAAAAAAAATCAAATCCAAGTTGTGAGCTTAACTATGAAAACTTAGGGTTTCAAATGAAAATTTAATGTAATATTCAAAAACATAATTAAATTATTTCAAATATATATCTTAATGATAATACTATAAAAAAAACCCAAATAATATTTTCTATTTTTTAAATAGATAAATTTATTACTTTATCTATTTCACAAAACTCAGAGTATGAATGATATCTCCTATGTGAAGACTTCATTGAAATGACTATTTAGATTCCAATAATAAATAATGTAAAAAATATTTTTTGTCTCCATAAAAAATTTAAACCAAATAAAAATTGATAATATAATATAAAATGAACATCAATTCTTTTTTTAAGTCATTGATAAAAGATCAAAAACCAATACAAAGTCTACATACAATTCTTTAGAAAAATAAACAAATGAATCAAACCATATTATCCTTTACTTAATTTTTAAATAGAAATGTCATTTCATGTAACCATTAAAAATTAGTTTCATGAATTTACTTATCTCATAAGTAACATTGAAAACGAAGAATCATGAAAAGATGAAAAGTGTTTTTAAAATATTATACCTTGGTTCTATTTTTAAAATGATTTTAAAACTTTATCAAAACAATTGCAAATGATATTACTATAAAATCTTACATGGAACCATGTGAAACCAAAAAATCCACCCAAGACAAAGTTTTAAATGCATTCCTTCAAGTGAGAAATACTTCAAGTTTATCAAATACATAAACTCATAGGGTTAGAAAAACATGCATGTATTTCTTAGAGTTTCATGGATTCATATACTATTTAGAGAAAAAATTATAATAAAAAATCATTTCAAATTTCAATAATATACCTAAAACCAATCCTTTTAAATGTTCTTCAGCATAAAAAAATGTATAATTTATGATGCAGAAAAAATAGGCCAACTTTTTGGAGGCCATAACCTTTGACCCATAACTCCATTTGAGCTCTTCCACATGCCAAAACAACTATTTCGAAAAGTTTGATTCTGTCCCAAGACACTCTATCTTCTTAGATTTTATTTTTCTATTTTTTAGAGGCCAAACATGATCATCTAAGGGTCTAAAATTAACATTTAATGATTTTTTGGGATTTTTAATTTTTAAAAATTATACATTTTTAGAGAAAAATGCCAAATTCAATTAAATTTTGTCCCATAAGATAATTTTACCATTTAGGTTATTTCAAGAAATTTTTAGAGCCACAGGTGCTTTCATGTGAAATTTACTATAAATAGCGCCTGCTAAAAATATACATTCTTTTAGATTTTAGATTTGTCAAATTTTTGCATGTCAACTCCAAATTCTGAGTTAAGGATTATTTAACCATGTTTTATGTTATAATTATTGGAATTCATTAAATATGAATCAATACAATTTATTTTTTATAATATTTACCTATTGGTAATTTTATTTGTCTTGTTAGTTTTTAGTTTCATTATCTAGTATCAGAGCAAGTTTGAATCTTGCAGGAGTAAAGAATGATGAGAGGATAAAGAGGTGTTGCATAGATGAACCAGACTATATAAGAGCTATAGAGTAAAGTTCAACAATAATAGATGTTATCACCAATTAGTAGAGAAGATAAGGAGGTGATGAGGAAGACATGAATCATTATGAATAAGTTTAACAAGAAGAAGAATACCAAGAGCAGCCACCATCAATGGAAGAGAGGATGGTTCAAGCTTTAGAAGGAAGAAATGAAGGAATAAAGGTTTATGTTCCAAATTATGGAGGTAGTTTAAAACCATAGGAGTTGATATAGTGTATGAATAACATGGATAATTTCTTTGAGTGGAAGACTGAGAGAAGACATGGAAGTAAAGCTTGCATGCACAAAATTGAAAGGTCGTGCAATGATTTGGTGGGATCACCTGTAGAAAGAGAGGTAGAGAAGAGGTAAAGATAATATTAATTCATGGATAATATGGAGAATAATCTGAGGGATAAATTTATTCTTATGGATTATTCACACACCTTATACAAAAAAAATTAGAATTTGAGGTAAAAAGATCATAGTATACAAAAGTATACAAATTAATTTTATAAACTTTTCATATGAGTGGATCATGAAGAAATAAAAGATGATATGGATGCAAGGTATTTAAATGGTTTGAAATTTTCTATTCAATATGAATTAATCATGCATATAGTACTTAGCATGGAGGAGGCTTATCAGTTAGCTTTGAAGGTAGAAGAAAAACAAAATATACTAAATTATTGAATAACATCTATTGGTCCAAGAAGAGGTGAATCCCCTTCAAATAGGGGATGAGGTGGGTTTAATACCACTAGAGGTGGGTCTAATACCAATAGAGGTGAATCATCACATGGTGTATAAAGGCAAGATGATAATAGACAAGGGTTTGAATACCAACAAAGAGGAAGAGGATTTTAGAGAGGATGAGGTTATGGTGGTACTAGAGGATTGTTTCCAAATTAACATAGATCTTATGTCTATTATAGATGTGGAGAAGAATGGAACATAGCATTTGAGTGTTCACACTATCAAGATTAATAAAGGAGGTAATAAGATCACCCAAGAGTTAATCTATTTGAGGCTAAGATAGAAGAGTAGAATACTGAATTTGCACAAATAGATGTTAGAGAGAATCTCATGATGAGAAGAAATATGATCTCTCTAGGAAGGAACAAGTATAAAATAAAAAAGGTGGTGATGCATGGTTGTGATCACATATTTTTTGAACAAGATGTACTTCAGGTGGCAAGTTATGCAAAGTAATTATAGATGGTGGTAGTTGCAAAAATATGGTTTCTAAATAAATAATAGATAAATTAAATCTACAATGTGAAAAGCATCCTAATTCTTATTAGATTTCATGGTTTAAGAAATGGAATGAAGTAATAGTAGATAAAATATACTTAATCAGGTTTTCTATAGGAAAAATTATAATGATGAAATATGATGTGATGTTATTTCGATGGATGGATGCCATGTGTTATTGGGGAGACCATGGAAATTTGAAAGGAAAGTAATTCATGATGGGGAAAAGAACACATAATTTTATTTGAAAGGTAGTACCAAGGTAGTTTTATTACCTCTTAAAGAGGAAGAGAAGATAGAAAGCATGCTATCTACTAAAGCATTTATCCAAGATATTAAGGTAGAAGGTTGTTGTTATGCATTAGTATCAAAAAATGAAGTAACAAAAATGGTGTCAATAGCAATAGAAGTAGAAAGAGTGTTGAAAGAATATGTATATGTTATGCCTAATGAATTGCTAGATGGTTTACCACAAAAGAGAGATATTCAACATCACATTGATTTGATTCTAGGATCAGCTCTATCCAATCAAACAACTTATAGGATGAGTCCAATAGAACATACAAAATTAAATAAACATGTTACTGAATTTTTAAGGAAGAAGGTGATAATAGAGAGTATGAGTCCATGTGCAATGTCAGATTTTCTAAATCTAAATTAATATGGAGGATGGAGAATGTGTGTGAATAATAAAGAAACTAACAAAATTACAATAAGGTATAGGTTTACTATACCTTATTTAGATGATATGATGGATGTGCTTGTAGGAGTAAAATATTTTACCAAGATTAATCTAAGGAGTGGTTATTATCATATTCAAATTTTTGAATGAGACGAGTGGAAAAATACATTTAATACTAGGGATGGCTTATATGAATGGATGGTCATGCCATTTATATTATCTAATGCACCTAGTATATTTATGAGGATGATGAATACAATGTTACAAGAATATATTGATATGTGGTTGTTTATTTTGATGATATTTTGATATTCAACAAGACTAAAGAAGAACAATTAATATATTTCATAATGGTAATGGAATTGTTAAAAAAATAAAATATGTATGAAAATTTGAAGAAAAGCAAGTTTATCCAAAACAATTTAGTATTTTTGGGATTTGTAGTTTCAGCAGATGGTATGAAAATGGATGAAGAAAAGATAAAGGCAATTTTTGAGTGGCCTATTCCAAGAAGCATTATAGAGGTAAGAATTTTCCATGGCTTAACAATTTTTTATAGAAAATTTATTAAAAAAATTATTAGTATTGTGACACCAATAATAGATTGCATGAGAGGGAAAGAATTTAGATGGACTAGAGTAGCCACATAAAATTTTGAAATTTTGAAAAAGATTATATAAAGACTAATTTTAGCATTATTAGATTTTAAAAAAATTGTTTGAGGTTGATTGTGATGCTTAGTTTGTGGGAATTGGTGCTATGTTGAGTCAAGAAGGAAAGCTAATAACATATTTTAGTGAGAAATTGAATGAGGTAAGAATGAAGTATTCTACTTATGATGTTGAAATTTATGAAAACATACAAGCATTGAGACATTGGAGGCATTGCCTTGTGCCTAAGGAGTTTATCCTATTTATATATTTTGAGGCTTTAAATTATTTGAATACACAAAATAAGTTGAATAATAGGCATGCAAAGTGGGTTTCTTTCTTTTAGTGGTATACTTTGTGTTGAAACATAAATTAGGAAAATATAATTAGGTAGTTGATGCATTGAGTAAGAGGGTAGCATTATTAACTAATATGGTGAGTGAAGTAGTTGGATTTTAAGTTATTAAATAATTATATGATATTGATCCATATTTTAGAAAGGTAGTTGAGAAGTGTAGGAATCCAATAATAATTGTCCATTCTAGTTGGGTCTCTACAAGACATTATAATAAGATAATTACATAGGTGGTTTGGCTAGACATTTTTGTAAGATGAAGAAAATAGATTTGGTGGAGGAAAATTATTTTTGTCCAAAGATGAATACATATGTGACAAGGTTGTTTTAAGGTGCAGAATATGTTAGGTGGCTAAAGGACATGCAAAAAATGCTAGACTTTACATGCCATTATCGGTTCCAAGAGGGCCATGGATAGATTTGAGTATGGAATTTGTGTGAGGATTACAAAACACATAGAGAGGTAATGTTTCAAATTTTTTTGTTGTAGATAGATTTTATAAAATGGTTCATTTCATTTAACATAAGAAAACTAGTGTTGTAGAATTGTAGAATTATTTTTTATGGATATTATGAGATTGCATGGTGTTCAAAAAACTATTACTGTAGATAGAGACACAAAAAATTTAAATAATTTTTAGAGGAGTTTGTGGAAGAAGATGGGTATTAAGCTAAAATTTAGTAGTGCATATTACCCATAGATAGATGGATAGAAAGAAGTTATGAATAGGAGCTTGGGAAATTTATTAAGATGCATAGTGGGAGAGAAGCCAAAGAAATGTGACTTGGCTTTACCATAATCTATGTTTTCATATATTAGTTTAGTGAATATATCAATAGGAAAGTCACCTTTTCCAATTGTTTATGGTAGAATTCCTATGAGTATTTTAGATTTGGTACAATTACCAATTGTAGGTTGAATTAATGATGATACAAAAGCATTTGCAGAGCATATATAATAGTTGTAAGGAGTAAGAAGAAAGTTTCAAGATAGTAATGAGAAATATAAAGTAGTAGTATATGTTAGAATAAGATCCAAGGTATATAAAGAAGGAGAGTTGGAAATGGTTTACTTGAGGAAAGAGATATATCCAAAAGGTACATATAATAATTTTAAGTACAAAAAAAGTTGGGCCGTGTATAATTGTAAAGAAAAACAATGATAACACATATGAGGTGAGTTTACCATAGAATTTTGATATATCTCTAGTATTTAATGTTTCAGATTCATATGAATTCCATGGAGAAGATGGTGAAGATGAAGAAGTAAATTGGGAGAAATAGGTTCCAAAGAAGAAGAAAGAAAAAATAGTCCAAGTTTTGGATATGAAGATAGTGAGCACAAGGAAAGGGAATTATAACATTTATTTGGTGTAGTGGAAAGGATTGTAGCAAGAAGATAACACTTGGATTATAGAATGGGAGTTGGAGAAGTTTGATAAAAACAAATGGTAGCAGTATAATCAGGCCAACTTGTAGGAGCTGAGTTGTTTTCAACTAGAGGAGAATGATGTATAAAAAATAGGCCAAATTTTTAGAGGCCATAACTTCTAACCCATAACTCTACTTGAGCTCTTCCACATGCCAAAATTATCATATCAAAAATTTCAATTCTTCCCTAAGCCACTATATCCACTTATATTTGATTTCAATGTTTTTTGGAGTTCAAACAAGATCATCTAAGGGTTTGAAATTAAAGTTTAATGATGTTTTTGAGAATTGTATATTTTTAGAACCAAAGGTCAAATTAAGTTTAATTTCATTCCATATGCTAATTTTAGAATTTAGGTTATTTTTGGAAATTTTTAGAGATACACACGCTTGCATGTGAAACTTATTATAAATAGAGGCTATGAAAAATAGACATTTTTTTTTATTTTAGATTTTTTGAATTTTTGCATGCCAACTCTAAATTATGAATTGATGATTATTTAAGCATGGTTTGGGTTGTAATTATTGGAATTCATTCAATATGAATCAATACAAGTTATTATTAATAATATTGGCCTATTGGTAATTTTATTTAACTTGTTAGTTTTTTGGTTCATTAACTTAGCTTCTACAAATTTTTAGCGCGTTCCCTTCCATAAACCCCACATTTAATGTGAGTTGTGTTATAAAACCTTTCTAAAAATTAACATACCCACCAAATTTGGAACAAGATAAAATGGTTTCCTCATGTTTGGAAAGTTCCAAAGTATTGTCACATGACTTTATTAAAATAGAATCATTATATTTATGTTCTTAAACATATAAAAAATGTTAAAAAATTAGTTAAACCACCAACATTATTAACCATGTTTATTTTTTATATATCTTTACTATGGAATTAATAGGTCCCTAATCCTTTTAACATAGAAAGATCAAAATAACAAAAAAGGTCTAGCTTAATATCTGGCAGTGTTAAGGCAGAAGACCAACCTAAGAACAAATTTGGTTTTGAAAAAAACCATACATAATACTAAGTATTTTTTATACATTAACTAAATTATAACCCTTATTGTTCAACTTTTAATAAAAATATCCAACTTAAAAAATTTATTCTAAAATAACCAGTTCCACCATTTTTCCATTGGTGGGAAAAAGGATGCCCTTCTTTAAAGCCTACCTAGATTATTGAAATCTATCCATATGAAATTCATGAACCTTTACTTTGAAATTAACTCCATTCTTCACAAGATTTAATCTAGCCATTTCTCCATCTAACTTCTTAGCTTGTGTTAAAATCAAACATTACTAGGTGTGACCTATTTCCTACCAAAGCTACCCTTTACCTTTCCACCATGGAATATATTTAAACATTCCTCTTACAACCACTTTACCCAAACACTTTATTACCTTAACTCTTTTCGAAATCCTCTTGAAGGCTTACCACTCCTCCAACCCATAAATGGGTTTAAGTAATTCTTCAACATCTAGCAAGCAGATACCCTTCTACCTTGTTTTCTTTGACTAAATTCAATAAACTACATCCACTTATTTTTCAAAATTAATAAGATCTAGATAACATGATTCCAATTCAGAAAATATGGACAGTGGGAAAAATCCCAAATTATCTCTTCTTGAGAATAGGAGTGAAGGAAATGACCCAATTTTATTACCTTCTACCAAATTAATTCATGTCAAAAATACAAATTAAGTGATAATTAAATGCCAAATTTCAAGAAAATAAAACTATCAGGTCTAATATACATTCACATTAAATTCAAAGTGTTTAAATCACCTATGTTATAAGCATTGAATGTAACATATAACATATATAATCAAATACCGTGCCATTCAAATAACATCAATTTGGTATTAATAATGTTGATTCAAAAATTTGTTGATGGATACCTAGCCAAAGTTGTCATGTTAGTTCCATAACCTTTATTAATGCCACATTACAATAAATATCATAAATTATATCAATATTTATAATAAAACATGTTGTTTATCAAAAGTAATAATGTAATATTCAAAAGTAATAAACTAATATCAATGAAATTTTAGACCTTAGAAGTGTTGCAATCCAATATCTATAATGATCAAACTATAATTATGGTGTCAAAATTACAAGCTTCTAACTAGTGCAACTGTTATCAAACATGGAAATAAAGGTGATTTAAATGATAAAGTTACAAATGTAGAGATTGAAGCTTCACCAATATTATTGATATTTGTATCTACTACTAAATATTATATCAGTGTTTGTTAATATTCTCAGGTGTATATTTCAACTTCAATGTTGTTGTGGAGAGAACACTATTAATGACTATTTAAAACATAATTTATACTATTTACTTTAATGATTAATGTGGAATATCAAAATGAAATTATTTAATCACATATCACATTTAATCATATTTGAATAAGAAATTATTATTAAGTGCAAAAAAAAATGCCCCCCCCTAAAATGATTTTTTTTATTTTATGGCAAAAACCATCATATGAAATAAGTTATACAATTTAGAAAATAAAAAACTGGGGTACTAAAATTTGACATAAGAATGGCAACCTTGCTAGCTAGTTTCACATGTGGATTTAGATATAAATAATATTTGTAAATTTCAACACTTTAGAGTATAATCCAAACAAATTATTTGCTAATAAACTATGTGTGAATCTCTTTGTAATATTTTTCACACTTTTAGGAATGTTATTCACCTATCTTGACACAAAAAATAATAAAATAATTATTGCGGAATTTGAGATAAATTAAAATCATTATAGTATCCTAAAATATCAAATATGAAAGAAAGTAATAATTTATAACAACATTATTCAAGTACCATTACTTCATAAATGATTTATTTAAAATTGACATGATATTTAAACCTTTGATTAAAAATATGCTTACATTAAGGTTTCCATATATTTGTCCTCACCTTCAAAATAGTGAATAATCATAAATCTCTTTTAATAATTTAGGCTCATACCAAAACAAAAATCATGAAAAATAAGAAACAAAAGAACAAAAATAATAAAATAGGAAACTAAATTTTGAATAAAGATAGCTCGAATCTTAGAATATTTTTGGTGATGATGATTAATTATATCATGCAGCCAATTAACATATATATCCTATTATTTAAAATTTTTACATCTAAGAATAATGACTACTCTATATGGTCCAAGCCATAGGAATTAAAATTGTGGTGCTTACTTGGTTGTTCATGGGATTTATCCTAGTACAAGGAAAATTATCCAACATTAAAATATTTTTAGACACCTTAATATTAAATAATTTTATAAGTTTTTCCTTATAATTTTATAAATTTTTAAAATTTATATTTATATTTTTATTTAGATCTAAAAGATCTTTTAATCTTTGTTCAATAGTGTTAGTGTCCTAAGAAAGTTATTGAAGAAAAGTTATGTTAGAAGTTATTTGTAATTAAATTAACAAATTAGCTTCAAAACCTTAGTCTAACATGAAATATAATAACCAATTATAACTTTAACCATTTTATAGCCAACCCATAATACTTCTAAAATCTTAATGTGCCAATTTCATTTATATTCTCAAATTATTTTATTCATAATTAGAATCAGTTTTTGTTACTATATTTAGCCTTTCCATTCTTTTAAATATGATACTTTTAATAATGAATTGAAATGATATAATAATGGCCAAATAAATATAAATATTAATTATAATTAAATTGAGGACCATTATTTGATATTCTCTCAGAGGTAACATTGAATCTTTAAAAAAAATTAAAAAATGAAATCACTTTAGATGTGACATAATTTTGTAATGTTACAACTTCAAGCCATTTAGTGAAATAATAAGTGGTAGTCAAAATGTACCTAAGACCTACTGAATATGTAGGATGGATGCCAAAAATAAATTTAATACCCCATTTGGTAATATTTGATTAGGTATTATGGGATTCAAATGCATGGCTCTTAACTTATCTGTACTAGTCAAAATTTGATAAGGCATACATGACCTAACTAAATTATAGGCATATTGAAATAAATTTGACTGATAAAATTTCACACACAATATTTTATATGTATTAGTTTTATATACAAATACTCCACCATAATTACCTTCTTAAAAATCCTAAGAAACTTTTGATTTTGTTCATGGTTAAAATAATGCAAAATCACTACATCTCTATTTTGATTAAAAAACTAGTTAAACAACACAAATTTCAAAGCTTGTAATCTAAACTAGATTATTTTATGTTTATCTAATGAAATAATACTAGTTTGATATTGGAAATAGAAAATAAGATTGTGATACCAATCATCTTATGAAAACATGTAATCTTAATCATGCATTTTGATTCCTCTCTTTATTTATTTTGAAAGATCAACAACTTTTGTAGTTTTAAACTAAGAATTAGAATTTAAAATATCAACTTAAATAAATAAAATAATTATGCTAGAGTTCACATTTTTAGCTAATTGTTTAGCTAGTTCATTTGCTTTAATATTTTTTGAATTTTGAAATTTGAGGTCAAATTCTTAGATTCTAAAACACCATTTTCCTATCCTACCTTAAAAAGTTGGTTGTTTCAAAAAATAAGATACAACATGTACATTTAATTAATAATAACTTTATTTTTCATTAAAATATATCTACATGTGTTTAGAGATGAAATCAATGAGATAAAAAATCTTGATTAAGGGATACTTGATTTCAACATCTTGTAAAACTTAACTCATAATATTGATATTTTTTTATTCATGATTATGACCATGTTGAGAAATAAAAAACCTATGGAATTTTTATTTGTATTAGCATACAATATAAAAGTCTTATTCAATTTAGGATTGGAAAGTACATGAGAACTTTCTAAGGTATTATTAATTTCATTATAGGCTATGTGTGAACTCGCATCCCATAAGTAATTATAATTTTTACTAAGCCAAATATACAAAGCATTAGACTCATCATCAAAATAAGAAATAAAATCACACAAAAAATTAATTTTACAAAAAAATCATCTAAGATTAGATTGATCTTTTAGAGATGGTAAGTATCTAATAACCTTGATGCTTTATTTGTTTATTTGAATTATAAATTTTGATATGGTATGTCCTAGTAATTTTATTTATATAACACCAAGAATTGATTTTATGGATTCAAATATATACCATACATTCTACACATATTAACAAATTTACATAAATAAAATCTACATGCATATCTTGAAAAGTGGCACCTGCATTCATTAAAAAAATCATTCCAATAAAATAAAATGTTCTTATACGTGTGGTAAATGTATTCCTATGCTTATTTTTTTATCAAAAAAAAAAATTATTATATCTTGGAAACTCACCTAAAAAATAAATCATTTCAGAACCAACAATATATTGTAAGATCTAATCTATACTTGGTAAAGGAAAATTATCTTTCACAATTCTCTAAGGTATACAAAAATATGAATTTCAAAATTCTTATTTATAATAGGGATAATGTTTTCTAACCAATATAATTATATTATAGGTAAACTTACAAAACCATATAACATATTATCCAACTCCATATTGATTGTGTCTTCTAAAAAGGGTCGATTATTTGATATTTTTACTTGGCAAGGTTTATGCCAAGATTTATAGGTATGCCATGTTTTATAATCTTAGTATTATATCCCTTTAGGTACTTTTAGTAATGAGTAAATATATCAATAAATTCCATTTAAAATTTTAAAAATAGTAATTCATAAATTAAAAAAATTAGGGTCTTCTTCAGTACCTAGATTAATTAGAATTGTCTTAGCAATAATTCTCTTACAAGGTTCTTCAAATCAAGAAATTTTTGGTTGATGATGAGGTATAAACATACATTCTATAGTGACAAAACCAACGTGTAATTTATTTATATCTATCTATAAATAATGACCACAATTGAGAACATAATCATCATGATCAAGATAATTACCTTTTACAAAAATGGTTATATGTTCATCGCAATAAAAGATATGCCAATTATAATTTATATTAAGAATATTAGGTCTGAGCCAGTGATATTTAGGTGAGTTATTTAAGTAGATTTATTTTTTCCAATCCCAACCAAGGTTTAAATCTTAATAATATCATATGAGGCTGGTTGTGATCATTTACATTATTGGTGATGATTGTATTCATTATTGGTGTGATATTTAGGGCTGTTAATGGATGTTGGTGTATTTCTCAGGGCTATTAATAGCCATTAGTGTGATTATTAGATCCATTAGTGTATGATGGTGGTATAGTTGGTATTATCTATTTACACCTATTATAAGTGGTATTATGTGTTATTAAAATGGGATACGGTCCGTAATTATATCCTAGACCAATTTCAATCTCCGATCAAAAGCTGTCACCTAGAAAAATAAAATAATATTAGGTTTGATTTGTTATACAAAATAATAATAAATAAAAGGTTAAATATTTCTCAAGTTACGATTAAATAAAAAAACATTAATGTTATTATCAAATATGTTGAATTCCCTAAGAATATGTGTGATGTTAAATTCTTCAAAACATTGTAATACTGGCCAAACATTTTGCATGTATATGTGAATATGAGTTTGATTAGTCTTGTAAATTTTTATAGTTTTTCTCATAATTAATTAATAATATCCAAAGACTTATAAATGTTTGATATTCAATTCAAGACTTCAAATTCAATCATATTATTTGTATTCTCATAAGAGAATTTAAAGTCATGTTTAAAGACCTTACCTAGAAAAGAGACAATAAAAAATCCAACACCACTTCCATTTTGAAAACATGATCCATAAAAGTATAATATACAACTATTTTCTCCATATATATTTCTTACATGTTGGTAATCAGGTTCATTTAATGTTAGCAACTCATAAGTTTCAATCCCAATTTTAACATAATCAAAGTTAGTTGGTATAGATTCCATAGGATTACCATTATAGTATTTTACATACATGATAGTTTTATTTACTATTTGAAACCAATTATTATAATCACTAGTCACTTTAGACTAATCTCTTCGTAGTATCATAGCATAATTATCAGGAATATTTAAAACTTATGCCATAGAAATGGATTTGATTCATTCATCTTGAGCTATATTAATGACTATGTCATGAAACTTATTATAAATTTTGGTTTCATGAGAATGAAAATAATTAAATTTATATTATCTATTTCATTATACATACCTATTTTATCAATAGTAAATTTAGGCATAATATTATTAGAAGCTCTTATAAGAATAATATAATTATGGATAACTTTAGCAGGATTTTTTTTATAGATACATAGAAATGAGGCATGTAATTAGAAGGAAGATAATTTTATTAATAATAATAATAATAATAATACTAATAATAATAATAATAATAATAATAATAATAATTGTTATTATTAGTTTCTTCCTATACACCTACTAAATGTTCATTATCTATATTTTTAATGATATAATTAATATTTTCAAGTTGACCAAGTAAACTAGAAACTTGGATGACTCTACTTTAATGGTTTTCATATCATAAATAATGTTATAACATATAACATATAGATTAAAAAAATTTGGGTATAATATTTAGGCTTATAATCTATTTAATATTGGGCATTTTAAAATCTAGTAGGTCAATGATTAGCTTGATTAGAATTAAGGTTTATAAGTAGAAGGTTGATTGTTATTAGGTGTTGTCATTTTTGAATTATCTTTGGGAGTAGAATTGTAGTCATTTTACCTTGTTTAAACAACATAAACATTATTATTAATTATTTTTCCTAAGGACTCATTATAACTACACATATTTGTATTTTCAAACAAGTCAATATGAATACTATTTTCTCCTATAAAATGTTTAAAATTTTGGATAATACTACATGTATTTTGATAATTATTCTTTTCTAAAACATAACAATAATTATTTTTTAATTCACTCTTAACTTTTATAATGTTTGAAACTTTTTATGATAATTATGGTTTTTCATTTAATAATGACTAACTCATTTCTAGGATTATGTATGGCCTCTAGAATTTATGTATTGTCAGATGTTAAACCTATGCAAGCTCATTCTTTAAAACTAATGTGTTTTATATTATTTTCACACTCAATATATAAATTTATATTACCATCATATTGTATTATATGTTTATCTTCTAATGAAATTTTATACTTCAATGGTAATACACTAAAATATAGAATCTTGATAGATTTTTAGATGGCCTCATATCATGTAGTATATTTTGCCTCAGTTTAGTGAATCTAAGAATGAAATGATAGAATGTATCATTTGGATGAATGAAAATATTTACAAGATTATTGATTAACTATAATTTTTTGGGTTTACCAAACTAGAGTTTAATCCAATATTCAATAATTTTATAGGTATTAATAACCTTAGTGGGAAAATGAATGAATATTTTATAGGTTTTACCTTCTAAATTTTGAGAAAACAACCTAAGAGAAAAAAATCATTAGTAATTTCAAGGGTTTCTAAAATCAACTTAAATTCCTCTATATGATCTTCCCAATATTCACTAGGATCTCCTAGAAACTTAGGAACATAAATTTATGTAAGGAAAAGAAGCTTACTAGGATGGTTCCCTATTTTAATAGGATTACCACATATCCAAGGTTTGGGTGAATTTTCATTATAAACATCAAGATGAAATTTTTTACTAGTTATTTATTCTTTGATTCTTATCAAGTTTTAAACTAGGGATGATGTACTCGATTCATTCACTAGGTTAATATTACATTATAAGGCTAAGTAGGTTCAACTATATAATCTTTAGGAAAATTTCGAGAGATAAATATGGTTTTTGGTTTAAAATTAGTAGCCAATGTTTATTATCTTTCTTAGTTAATGGGATGATTTTTACTTTAAATAAGAACTCGATTTTAAATTCCAAATAAATAGTGTTTATCTATTTCAAATTCTTCATACTCTTCAAAATTTATAACCTTAATAATATGATGAATAGTATGAGGCTTATTAAACCAAGAAAAATAGAAAAGATTAAAATCTATATCAAATTGGTCTTCATAAATATCAAAACTAGGTTGGATAATAGGAGTAGGACTTATAATGGTCATGAAAACAAACTAATTTTAAATAAGAAATGTAAAAAAAATTGATTTTATTTCCTGATGAATTCACCAAATTTGTTGATGGTAGAAATTATCATGTCAAACAATAAACCTAGTTTCTTATCACAAAGGTTAATATGGAATCATATTATTTTAATCATGGATACATAAGGGATAATAATTATTCCTGAGGCATTTAGAGGTATTTTAATATTCATGGGAATATATAAGTTTAGTAAAAGATTAAATCAAACTACATCATTTAGATAGTCAACTAATTACTTTAACACTTTATCAATATTGAATCAAATTTATGTGAAAGTTTTGAATGTATGGAGGGAGTGTAAATAATTAAAAATATGTATCAACCAATATACCCTATAATTACTATTTATAAATATAATAGTGTCGTAAGTGTGATTATTGACAAAAATTGCAATGAATAACTTCAAATTATAAAATGTACACTCGATAGTTTTATTTTTTGAAAACTTGAAAAACTTTTGCAAAAAGGATTTCAAATAATAATTATTTTTATACACTTATTCGTATGAAATTTTTTATTAATAATTAAAGTTAACATGAGTCTATTATGACATAACTTGTATGAAAATTTATGTCTAAAGTAAGCATAAATTAAAAAATAAATTAAGAAATTTACTTAAACAATAATTAAGATAAAATTATACATTAATATAACTAAAATTAAAACAAATAAAACAAGGTTGAATTCTTGATAAGATAATGTAAACATTCAAGAAGCCTTTCTTAGCAAGTAAGCAACTCATGCACACTAGACAAGTTAGGCATTTCAAATACCTAGAAAATAGGAAATTGATTAAAATAAATTTAATTTTAGTTAAAAAATAAAAAAAATGTGAACCAAATTTATAGTATGAATTTATAAGTGTTTTATTTCATTTAAGTACACATTCAATGAAATTCACTCTAACTGGCACTTCTAGCTATTTTTAGCTAGTTAATAGAAAGTGTCCTGAATTGATTAAAAAAAACTAATATAGAACAAAAGTCAATCAAATAACCTTTATAAAATAATAAAATTAAAATAAATATAATTATACCATCAAATATAAAGTGTCAACATTGGCATCATACTTATCATTCTCCCATTTGATGTAAAGAGTAGAGATTCTTATTATCTCCTTAAGTCTTCCTTGAATCTTCATCATTACTCCCTCTATGTAAATATCAAAAATTGATCTTAAATTATCACATAATCAATTAAAATATGTTTATAATTTTCCAATTATGTAAAAAAATATTTTTTGAGATATATATGCTTGGTTTTAGTATAGAAAACTAGATTCTTGGATAATTGTATTGCCTCATTCTTATCACAAAAAATATATGTTGGTTCAAGTTAAGCATATAAAAATTGATCTCAGAGTATTTTAAACCATAATACTTGTGTGAAATATGATGTAAGGGTTTTATATTCATATTTAGTAAAATATAGTTTAACTTTAACTTCTTTATTTGATGACCATGAAACTAACCCACTTTTCTAATCGAATCAATAACCTAACGTAGACTTCCCATCATCAAGAGATCCTCCCCAAGCTATATATATGTATGTATTTAGTCATAATTAATTTTTTTGTCTAAAATCAGTACCATTATTATATGTAACTCTTACATATTTGAAAATTATTTTGACTTCTTGCAAATTTTTTAGTGATGGTTTACCCATAAATATAGAAATTAGTGAAACCCCATAACTTATATCAGGTCATTATTGTCACTTTGACTTTCACCCTTGATAAATGTATTCAATATTCCTCACCCAATTGATAAAATGGAATCACTTCCAAGTTGTGGGTGACCTATAATGGAAGTAAACATTTAGAAAGAGATAGTTCCCTTGATGAATCACCTTGATACTCACCTAAATTACTTCTTGAAAATGAAAAGAGAGAGAGAGGCAACTACTTAATATAATTATAATACTATTGGATGATTCACTAGAATTTAATACCTCAACTTGTATGGAGACACACAAAATGAACTTAAAGAACACTCACATATACACAACTCAAAATTCACTAATGAATCTTGAACATAAGTGTTTTTAAAAAGGATTAAACTTATAATAGTACCTACAAGGATGACCACTTATCTTAGGAATTTCAAATGTCATGATTCATCACAACTATGAATTGCATAAACTCTAAGAGACACAAACTACAACCTATACAAGATCAAGTTTCCTATATTAGTGCAGGCTTTTTTACACCTAATGGTTTTACCTACATGTCTTTTTAGCTTACTTAGGTTAGTTAATTAATTAATTATGGTTCATTTATCTTTAATTGGGTTCTAATTATAGGTTAGGGTTTTACCCTTTTGGTGAACTAATCTCACCCTATATGTACTTTATTTTTTCCTAAACTTGTTAATGGAAACATTTCCCTTATGGAATTTTCTTGTTTTTAGAGCTCTCATTTTGCCTCTACAAGAATTTGACATTCATTTCATGGTTGATATTTAGATATCTTGGAAAAATATATCATGGTATCAGAGCTTTCCTGATAGCCTAATGTGTTTGTCTCCTTTGGTAAGATCCTCTTGCATTCACCTTGTTTTTCCATATTGTATATCTATCATTTTTGACCATGAAGGTATTTTCTAAAAACTACCTCAAAACGCATGTCAAAAGGCCTTTTATAAAAAATTCATCTACATATATTCTCTAAGTTTTTCAAGATCTCAAATGGGTTGTCTTTAATTTTTTTAGAAAGTTCATGAATTTTTCTAATAAATCCAATTTATTCCTATTATTATGATTTTGTATGGATAAGTAATCAAATCTACTATCTCTAATTTGGTGCCCAAAACCAATTCAGGTTCTTTGGGGTGCACTAATTGCTCCCAAGACTAATTCAGGTTTTCTAGGTACAACTACTCATTACTTGTTTTTAAAGTTACAGCTATTCAAGAATGTAATCTACACTTCAAGGAAGTAGTCAAAATTCTCTAGGGTGATAATGTATAATTAATTAGGTTTATCAACCCTAACTACTTGAATACTTTCTCATAGACTAGATCAAGTTTCTCAAGTGTTTCTACTTATAAGTAATTGGGCTTATCCAGGGTGATAACTTATAAGTAATCAGGTTTCTCAACCCTAACTACTTGATCGCTAGACCCATTTAGGTTTTCTAAGTTTGATTACTCATTACTTGTTTCATAAATTATAGTTTTTTGAAAATATAAAGTTGTGTGGGTTAAAGAACCCATAATACACTAAGAATACCCATTCAGGTTTTCGAAGGTCAACTACTTATTACTCATTACTTGATTTATAAGTAATAAGCCATGTAGGTTCATAAACATGATTTACACTAGCAAGACCCACTCTAGTTTTCAAAGGTTGACAAATTATTACTTTTTTAAGTAAAATCAGTTGGAAAAATTAAAGTCAAAGTAGTTGGAAAATTTGAAGTTGAAACAATTGTAAAATCTGAAGTTGAGCAGTTGGAAAACCTGAAGTAAAGTAGTGTTTGAAAATTACGTGATGTTCAAGTAGGCATCAAATTTTAGGTGAAAGGTAATGAAGAAATAGATTAAAGTTTTTACCATTTTTAGATTTTTGGGTAAAAGCCCACAAGTCTGGAAAAAAAATTCAATTTTGGAAATGGTCTAGGAATATGTCAAAGTAAGAACTTATAAGTGCCATAATTTTTGATCGGTAACTCCTTTTTGAGTATTTTTTCTTAAAAAATGATTTTTTTATGCTCTACACATAGGAACTTCAATTGGGCCTTCCATAACTATAAATATTTTTTGCATTTTTTGTACACTCTTAGATGCATTAACGATTGAATCTAACATTCCTCTAGTTCCTTGTACTTATGCATCTAGTGCTCAAGATGCATTTTTAGTTGAATCCAACAACCATATGAGTATGCTTGTATTTGAAAAAATTAGGGCGGTGATTATTGATAGTTATAATGGGGTACTATGTTTTTCTATGCATTTAGTCCTTTTTTTTGCATCCCTTCTTTACTTATTGCAGTAATAACTACTTTTGCACCATGGATTCATTCTCAATAAGTCTACTTCACCATTTAATTATCATGAATGGAAACCTAGAATGGAAATTATCTTGAGATCCAAGGGTTACCATCATATTATAATGGGCACTGAGACTAAACCTATTAATGGTAGAGCAAAAATCTAATGGTTTAACCATTGTGATAAAGTCTATGGACTATTGTGTCTTTCCATCTCCCTATATCTACTCTTTCACATTGAATCTACCAAAACACCTACTATAGTGTGGGTCTATCTCACCAAGCTCTTTGGAGTGTAGGATGTGATGAGAGGACATGAGTTAGAAAATGATCTTATTAGATTGATCCTAGATGAATTTGACACTCTTTAGGACTTCTTTACCAAGTTTATAATTTTGATATTTCATTTGAAAGCATATGGAATTGATAAGAAAGATCAACAACTTATTCTGTCAATACTCTCTAAATTAGCTCCTAAATATTTCATATTTCTGTCTACTTTCCATACCACTAAGAGTGTTCTTGGCACCACATGGAAGTTGCCTTCTTTAGATAATTTTGTTGCTGACCTAATTTGAGAGTAAGATAAGTTGATATAGATGGCCATAGTGAAGTCATCTAAATCTCATGCATTTCTTGATGAGGATGATAAAGATTTTAATAGTAGAGAGAAAGTAGATCAAGAAAAAAGATGATAAGGATGCAAATTCATTCACCTCTAAATCAAACAATGAGACCTCTTCCTTTAGTCATAAGCTTAAGAAAGATTGGATCAAATGTGGGATTTACTCAGGTTAGAATGATGAGAGTAAATTTTTGAAGAAACAAATTGAACACCTTACTAGCCTTTTTATTAAGAACAACATAGGTGTTCTAGATTATATCAAACCATATTCATTAATCCATGAATCCACTAAGGCAAATGACTCTATCAAAGAAAAGGCAAAATAACAAATTAAAACATAAGGGCAAAGCCTTAGTTGTAGTTATGGCTCTAATGCCTCCTAAATGGGTCATTGACTCTAGTACTTCACATCACATGGTCTCTTCATAGATTAAGTTCAGTTCCTTGGAACGATGTGACATGTCTTCTATACAACTAGGTAATGACACTTATAACAAGGTTCTCAAGTGAGGGTCTATTAAAATGAGTGGTGGAACATTAAATAATGTTCAATGTGTTCCATCACTCTAAACTAATCTCTTATCAATCCATCACATCACTCACCTTGGTCTAGGCATGTGAGTTAAATTCACTTTAGATTTAGTGTAAATCAAGGAGTTGCATAGTGATACTATTTTGGCTATGGGAATGGTTGATCATTAGACTCAACTATATAACTTCTCACACTTTCCTCTTGACTCTCCTTCAGATTCTTCTTTAGACTCACCTATACCTAATAACACTTCTAAGATTGAGCATTCTTTTGATATTGACAACTCTTCTTCTACAAATGACTATAGCAATGAATTAGATACACCTCCACCATATTCTTATCACTTTCTAGATATTCAAGAGTTAGTTATTGATCCACCTACCTGTAGTATACTTTGGAATTTATAGGGTAATGGTTCACTAATCCAAGACACATCAATCATCATACAATCTATTCCATAGTTACAAATAATTGTGTAGACCTTCTTCACCTCTACTTCCATTACACCATCTTGGCATAGAGTAGTTGGGCCACCCACCTTATGGTATGATGATCATTCCTTTCATAGGATTTACACCTTGGTTAAATATCCATTAGGCACTTGGTGGAAAAACTCATTGTTCCATGGTAATTCACTCTTCACTAAATCTACTTATGATTCATAATCACTTTTGAGTATTCTTCTAGGGGACACTAGATGCATACAATCAATTATAGACCTTAGTGGGTCTTTTTGTCCCTCTTCTCTTCTTTGGTCTCTTTTGGGAAGGACTTTTGTTTCTATAGATTCTCTCTTTTACCCTAGTTTATGGGAGTTGTATTATATTTGGGTACCTCATTAGGCCTCATTTTTGGGACCTAATTTTTCTACCCACCTAAGCTATGCTTTAGGGGGTGTTAGTGTAAGATTTTTCCCACCTACTGCTTTTACCTACATGTCTTAATAGCTTACTTAGGTTAGTTAATTAAGTCATTAGGATTCATTTACCTTTAAGTGGGTTATAATTGTGAGTTAGGGTTTTAACTTTTTGGTGACCTAATCTCACCCTATATGTACTTTATTTTTTCCTAAAGTGGCTAATGCAAACATTTCCTTTATGGAATTTTCTTATTTTTAGAGCTCTCATTCTACCTCTACAAGAATTTGACGTTCATCACATGGTTGTTATTCAGAGATCTTGGTGAAATCTACCATTCTACATAAAGATACAAAAAATTGGACATAACTTATGGATAGGCTATAATTATCAAAAGTTTATATCAAAAATTACCCAATTTCACATAATAAAATAGCATATGAGAAGGCAAAATTAGGTATATTTGCTTAATAAGGTGTTTACAGATCTAAAATTTGGCAAGGTTGAGCTAGAACTGACTAGAGGTATATCAAATTACTTATAAAAATTAAATACATATAGTGAAAGGTGCATTTAGTCAAGGGAAAAACATGAAATATTATCATAAATTCACTAATTAAACGTTAAAAACTAAAAAATAAGGAAGTTAAACTTCAATATACATGTTCATCTCTTCTCCAATTGACTAACACTTGATTGAAGGTCTCAAATTTGGTATGGGGCATTGAAATCCTTTTTTGATGCTTGAAGTTGTCAAATATCAAAAAAAATCTCATATTTTGGAGGAGATTTATCTTTTAGATTTTAAATCCTGAATTAGCCTTCAACCAACTCCTCCAATATTGCCTGATTAATCTCCACCTTGTGAGGGGGCATATAATTCCTTGTATGCTTTGACATTTTCTCCTTTATTTTGGCTTATGGGGGAGAAATGTTCTTATTAAAATACTTGATAACTCATTCATCCTTGAATATTTCTTGAAACTACATTTGATTGATCATAACTCTTCATAATGGTGTATAAATAGAGTACTAGTCTTATTGAGGTTGTTGAGGTCTTCTATTATATGGAAATTATGATGATGCATTGATAATGCACAATTTTAGGTCCACATTTTATGATCTTAAATATTATCCCATTATTATATTTAATTTAAAGTTACATGATAATTATTTAAGACTTAAAAATCTCTAATTAAAATTTATATTGTGAAACATATACCTAATATCAGTTACTTTTAAGGATTATGATAATATATTTCATATTTATTGAGGATGACTTAGTTCAAATTTGTAGGTGTGATATTCATTAGTGTTTGATAAAATCTTGATATATATATATATATATATATATATATATATATATATATAAATTAATTATAAATGTTTTAAATATCATATTTTTATAAATAAAGGTTTATTAACTCACATTAAAACTCAATGGATTGGCATTCTCAAGACAATCTCCATGATAGCCTAGTTAGGGTTCTCAACAAGACATGCCTAAAACTTATTAGTTATAAATAATTAATTAGTGGAATATAAAGGTTTTAAAAAAACATATTAAATTTATGAAACCTTATAAAACCTACACATAAATTTTCAATGTATTTTTATCTATATATCCTAAGTTATATAACTTTTAGCCTTCTTGAGAACTAGTTTTCAACACTTTTGCATATATAGGTCTGTAATTTTGAATTTTCTCTCTACTCAAGTACCATATATACATGATAAAAAAAAATATGTAGAATATTTACACACAATTAAATTTAAAATTTCATAGGTTTTGGATCAATATAACTCAAATTATGCTCCTTTTTGTGCACTTAGGATCTCTCAGGGCAACAAACATGCCAATTTCGTATTTTTTTTAATATTTTGAGATATACATCATCTCAAGAGCTCATTATTTTTTTAAAATTAAATAATTGAACACATATAAATATTAAATCAATTAAATTTAATTTTAAATTTCAAAAATACTCCAAAATTCTATTTTCAATTTTCTAGGCTTCCATGTGCTCATTTCTCATTCATAATGAATCATCTAGGTCCATTTTTCAGGTATAAATCCATTTATAATGATTTTAACTCGGTTTAATGTATTTTAATATAATTTATATGTAATAAAAATTATTATTCATAATTTATAAATCTTCAAAACACTTTAAATTTTTAAATTTGTAATATTCATGCTCTCTAGATGGGTTTTGAATGGTTTTGGAGCAATCTTGCTTCTTAAAAATTGTTCATAAAGGTCAAAACTTATTTGTGAGACTAAATACCATAAAATATTAGTATAAAAACCTATTGATACTTCCTATAAATATTTATAATCCATAAAACCTCTCCACCAAAATATCACATTAGATTTGGGGCAATTTTAAGCTTAAAAATCAAATTTGAGAGATATTTGAGTTATCTTAGCATATTTTAAACATTTTTTGAGTCCACAATAGCTTTATAATGTCTGATAAATATATATTAATATTATAAATTTTTGAATCATATTTCACCCACCTAAAAACTAATTAAAATCTAATATTTTACATTTGAAAATACATGAAAACTACCATACATCCTTGCATATGCATTGGATTACCAAAATATCTTCAAATATGTTGTATATTCATGTATGAAATCTCAAAATCCCTCATTAAAGGCATGAAATTTTTTATTAAACTCCACATATGATCCATTATTCATCAATTTATAATTTTTTTTATTTCCTTCACCCATGCCTTAACATGCTTATAAGTTTGAGATGGCCAACCAAAAAGGAGTTATGGAGACAAAAAATTAACTAAGACTATCTATGACATACATGAATGGGATATATTTAAAAAATAAACCTTAATTTTGTCAGAATCACCTTAAATTTTTTAAAAGAGTCTTAAAACAATGTAATAGGGCATAGTAAATGTTTAACTTTTATAATTAGCCTCCTAGACTAAGGGAAAATCTCAATATGAACTTAATGTGACTTCACTAATTAGTTTGAAACTAATGGAAGGATGAAATTAAATTGAAATAACTTATGAAATTAAACATACCCTATGATATAAACAATGTTGACTAAAAAGGATAACATTCTTGGTGACCTCCAAAAATTTACTTGTTTGCTAAGTAAAAGACCAGTTGCCTTTTGAAATCAATTGGGTATGGAGTCATAAAAATTATCACCAAATATGATCTACACATTGTAAACATTATTGTATCTTCCTTAAACAAAATTTAAATTTAACAATGCATCCTCAAAATTACAATAATACATGTGCAAGAGCACTTAGGGAATTGAAAACTATTGTAACTACCAATTGAACATGTGCATAAAAACACTTGAAAGAAAGTGAAATTTAACACTACTATGTACAATATGGAATTTCAACTCAATAACATTGCTTGATAAATATCCCATTGACTAGTATTAGAAGATATTCCCCATTTAATTTTGACAAATGAAAATCATTATGTGATTTATAGTTAGAAATGACATAAGGACCATATTATGTCAAATTTGGTGTGCTTACCTAGCTTTGGTCTACCCTCATCTCATTTGAGGACAAGGTCTCCTTGAAAATATCTTGACACTATTTTCTTGTTAAAATATGTTTTCACTTGGGCTTGATGAAGTTCCACTATTTGCATGGATTGGTCTCTTAACTTCTCTAACTTCACCATATCTGCATATCTTACTTCCATGGATCTTCTTCCATCATCTCAATCTAGTTTATGAGCTCTAAGGCTATTAATTCAAGAGATATTGGTAATTTCACCTCTCTACCATAGATAATCTTTTAGGGTGAGTTACCAATAAACCTCTTGGGAGTAATGTTATCATCCTATAAGGATAATTTCAAATTTTTGTGCCATACCTTCTGATTCTCCTCCAAATTTATTTTGATGATATTTATAAGGTTCTTGTTTGTGTATTAAAAAATTCTATTCCCTTGAGGGTAGTAATTTTAAGATGTACTCAATTTAATTCTATTTATTATATCCCATTCAATTATTTTTGTGCCAAGCAATGCATGCCAAGGCATTATAAGTTATGATGGTAGAAGGGGATCCAAACCTAGTTATAATCCCTTCATATAAGTCAAGATTATTTATCTCAATTGTTTATTTCACATTAGATACCTAAGTCCACCTAGTAAAGTAATCTATTGCAGTTAGTATCCACTAGTTTTCCAAATTGATGTTGGATTGATTTTCCATATGAAATCCAATCCCCATTGCATAAATGGTTGCTCAATTAAAATGGGGTGAAGAAGAAGGATTAAAAGCTTATATTTTCCCATAGATGAGTCATACTTACTAAATTTCTTGAACCATACATATAAATACTTTAATATACTAAGCTAATAGTACCCCCATTTCATTGTTTCGATTGTTATACTTCTTAGAGGATAATGGCCTCATAATAATCCATCATGGAATGCTTCTAGTAATCTATCAATTTCATTTGACTCTACACACTTATGATAATTCCATTAATTTATATTTTAATAAAACATCATTAATAAGGATAAATGGAATATATTTAAGCTTAAAATATACTCTTTTTATCTTGTCTAAACCTTGAGGGAACATATTGGTATGCAAGTAATGGATCATCTCTTATGTATAACTTATAGGAGATGAAGATGTAGTTTCATGTGGATCATCATAGAGTGATAGGATATCCTCCTTATTAAATTTCAAATCTCAAGTTAATTTTTCACATATCCCCTTACCTTTTATTAACTTGGTTACATTGAATTTCATGTCATATTCTATTACATTTCTGATCCAACCAACCCTCTTCTTATTCAAATATTTGATCAACAAGTCATTGATACTTTGGTGAGATACCATAACATTAATGTTTTTGTTTTAAAGCATATATGTAATTTTTTTCAGACTTCTAATAACTAAAATTACATTATTTTCCACAAAAGTATACCTCACCTCATAGTCTTGTAATCCTTGGCTAAATAAGCAAAATGGTTGTTCTAACTTATCATCATTATGTTGGGTTGACATATATGAAAAAGCCTCCAAAATTGTAAATTCATATAATATAAAATACTTTGAGAAATAGATATTTTAATGTGTAGGTTCTTATGTAATGGCTTGTTTGATGGCCTGAAGGCTATTATTTCCTTCCTTTATCCAACTAAAATTATGATTTTTCTTCAACATGGTTGTTAGTGACCTAGATAAAGTTGATAAATCATAAATTAACATTATTAAAAAGTTTATTTTACCTAAAAATATCTTTATTTTATTCTTGTGTTGATGAAAATATAAGGACAAGATGTGGTTTAATCTTTTAGGATTAATGGCCAATCCTTTATTTGAAACATCATGGCCTAAGATCTTACCTTCATAGATTGAAAAGAAACATTTATTTTGGTTGAGAGATCCCAAATTACCTAAACCTTTAAAAAACATACCTAATATGACTCAAATGATCATTAACATTATTTGAAAACATAGTTATGTCCTTTAGATATACCAAAACTATCTCATTTATAAAATCTTTATTGGCCATGTACATCACTCTTTGAAGTGTAGCACTTGCATTTGAAAATCCAAATTCATCCTTATATAAGCATATTTTCCAAATTTAGTGGTGAATTTTTTTTTGAAGTTGTATTCCTCTCTTAACAAAATCTTATTATACCAACTATAGCCATAAAGAACATAAAAATGCTCAAAAACTACTACCATTTGTATAATTTTATCCATGGATTGAAAAAGGTAGTGATCCTTCAAGGAATCCTTGTTAAAATCTCTAAAATCTAAACACAACCTTATTTATCTATTATTTTTTCATGAAAGAATAATATTTTAAACCTATGAGGAGTGTTTTATGGGGAATATGATACTTGACTCAATCAACTGGTTTGACTCTTTCCTCATCATAAACTCCATCTTTGGATTAATAGGCCTTTGCCTTTGTCTTATCGGCTTGGAATTAGATTACATATCTATGATATGTTGATTTTTACTTTGATCAAACCCATTGAGGACATTATATTCTGAATAAAAAACATCAATGAACTCTTGTCACAACTCAATAAATTATTCTCTTTCATATTTTGGACATACATTTCTAAGTTCGAGAAGCTTATCCTTGAATATGGTAATTCCTTCATAATTTAATTCCTTTATAGACATCCTCACTTTCTCTCTCTTAATTTGGTCATCACTATTTGAGATTCTCTCAAGTGTGACAAGTCTTTTGGGTAGTTTATTTATCTTAAATTTTTCAATCTTATCCTGATACTACTACTACAATTTAATCTGATTTCTAAAAGAGAATTCAACTTCTTAAATAAAACATTCTATTTATTTCTCATCTTCATCCACTTTCCAATTCAAAACATTATCATAGATGGAAGTCCTTACACTACCTTAATGTGAGGGTGAATTTATAATTCTTGATATCATTATGAATGTCAAATTGAGTTCATATGGCTCCCAACTAATCACCATTCTTATTTTCCTCTCTTAAAATAGCCTATATTTTAAAAGCTTGAAAGTATTCTATTTGATCCCACACCTTATGTTTATATTAATTTAAATTAAAAAATTATCCATATTTTGACCTTTAACATGATATACAAATATATAAATATCAGTCAACACTTTTAGACTTGTTTATCTTACCTTTACTGCCCATTAAAGACCATGTATGAGTGACTCATACTCAACAACATTATAAGTACAACCAAATTGAAATCTAATTGAAGATTATTAAGCTTGATTTAATATATAAATCAACATCATTCCAACCCTATTCCATTATTATTCCTTGATCCATCAAAGAATATCTTCCAAAATCCTTCACTAGACTCACTTGTCTTGGCAATAGTTGGTATAGATTTTCCCTCTTCATGAAAATCATAAATTCCCAGGATTTATTATTCAATAAAATTGTAAGGATCATAGTGATGGTTTTAAAATACCCACTCATAAAGGAAAATATTAGGAATTTCTTCAATAATCTTGGTTAGATATTGATCACTTAGATGTTCCTTCTCATCAAGTATAGTACAATTCACATTCGTAATGCTTGGCATATAATGTTTTAATTCAAATTTGGAAATAGATTATAATTTTATAGTAAGATTATTACCATACATTATTTTGAAAAAAATATATGACCAATTTAAATATATGTATCCTCTAATCTCTATTGTGAGGTCTCTTGACAAACATAATGCAAAAGATTGTGGAAAATTAACTACAATAATATCTGGAAGAATATAAAGACTTGGGCAAGCATACAAAGTAAAATAAAAACATTTAATTGATCCCAATATCTTGGTATATTTCCCATATAATTATAACACTATTTTTGTGTTTGGGTCATATTTCAAGCCAAGCTTATCATTTATCTACTTTGGCATAATTATGTTGCTAGCACCATTATCAACCATATAATTGTGAGATATATTATCAAATTATCAAATAAAGGTAGAATGGAGGAGGATTAATATTTTTAATTTATTTTAATTCATAATTCATTAGTTTTACCTTCTCTTTATTAGGCTATACCTCTTCCTTAGCAAGCTATTTAGAATTAGTGAAAACCACACTTTCCTTCCTTTCTGGTACATCTACGATATGGAGGTTCAAGATATATTATTTGATAAAATATTTTTGTCCCAAAAACATTAAAGTGTCCCAAATTTATATGATCACATTTTCCTTATTCATATAGTCTGTGATATTAAGAGGAGATCCACTAACCCTTACCTTACCCTTTGGAACAATAATGTTGTCTTAACTATGGGAAGTGGAAAATATTACATTTCCTATAACACCCTAATTTTTATTATTTTCATAAAATTTTATGGATATAATAGGCTCATAAGTTATTTTATAATATGAAGAAGATAACTCAAGAGTTTTTGCTACCTCTTGTGCATCATCTATTGCTCTCTTTTTAGTTCATGTGATAATTTTTATTGGTGTAATCACCCTATTTGAGTTCATTTTATGATTCATATAATAACGGTATATTTATTTATAATTAAAAAATATGGTATTATATTTCCATTTATCATCATATAAATCTCATTGAGGTGGTATTTCATTTTCATATAGTTTAGGCATTGCCACACCTTGCACAACTAGATCTTGATTCAATACTCCATATAGGCAAGAGGCTTGAGTATGGGGTTTATTACATGGATTTCACCATTATTTCTCTTACATGAGGTTTTTTTGAATTTGGAAAATAGTTTTGTAATATAAGGTAGTATTTGGATCAATAGTGGTATATGGCCTCGATTGTGTAATGGTTCCTTGTCCTTGGTACAGAGGTTTATTTGAATGGTAGTTTTGAAAATGAGGCCTATTAGGAAAATACTTTTTCTGATAAATATGATGATATTATATATCATACTTATATTATTTCCTCTTTTTGGCCACCATTTATTTCCCAAACGATTGCATAAGACCCTTTAGTTCACTCAACTCACTAGATTGACTAGGAACAATTGATACTTGATTTGATAGATCTAGAATTGGGGATAATATGGGAACTTGAAAGGGTGTAATGGGAAATATTATATAAAAATTAAAATAATATTCATTTTTTTAGTTTTCCAACTTGTAAAAGGCTATTTTATACACTTAAGACCACCTCAAATGCATTTGGGAGTATTATTCCACCCATTGATTGGGTCATAACTGATATATCACTATTTAGAGATTTCAAAAAATACAAGAATGCATGTTTATGAGATGTTATAATCATATTATGGATCATATATAATGTATTTTTGAACCTAAGGTTGAAATAATCCATGAATTCATGGGGATCTCTCTTAATGGTAGTCAATTGCTTAACTAGAGAGAGGTGGTCTGATTTTTCCTCAAATTGATTACAAAGGGCTGCTCCTAGCTCATCCCAAGTTTTAATGGAATTTATAGGAATATTTTTATACCATTTTATATAAAATATCTTGAATTATGTATCAATTAATATAATATCTATATTTTCTTGGGTTACATGATGTACTGAGCATATGTAGCCACATCTCTAATGTTTTCTATAGGAGTGGTTTGATCTTCCCCAGTGAATAAAGGTAAAATTTATAATTTTGATGCTATAATATCATTATATTAGGAAATATTAAAAGGGATAAAACCATAAAAAGTCATGAAAACATGGTTTTTAGGGACAACTATACTTATTTAGTCTTGATATAAGGCTATTCGAAGTTATGTTATGATGTCTTAAGGTAGAGAGATATTTAGTGTATGGCCTAGATTTTACTAACATATTTATTTTTTTAGAATTTAAAGGTTATTAAATAAAATTATAAAGAACACATTTTGTATTTGATCTATTTGTGATTTTTTGCATAAAAATTGCACTAAACTACTACTAATATGTGTATGTGCCTGTGGAATCACCAGATGTTGAATACTTGAGTAATCCATCTACTAAAAATTACTAAAATAAGCACCAATATCTATAAATATTCTCATCCATGGTCCTACTAGGCATGCCAACAACTATTTTCACTTTGAGTTTCACCCTTGAGAAAGGTACTCAATCTTCCTCACCCAATTGACACAATGAGATAACTTACAGGTTGTGGGTGACCTATAATGGATGTAAACCTCCAAATAGGGATGATTCCCTTGATGAATCACCATGATACTCACATAAACCACTTATTGAAAATGAAAATAGAGAAAGAGATGATTACTTCATATAATTCTAAGACTAAGTATGGGGTGATTCATCAAAATTGAATATCTAAAATTGATTAGATACACACAAAATGAAATCAAAGAGCACTCAAACATACACAAATCATAATTCACCAATGAATCTGAACATAAGTATTTTTCATAAATTATTCATCTTATAACAATACCTATAAGGGTGAACACTTGTCTTAGGAAGTTCAAATGGAATTCATCACAAATATGAATTGTATAAACTATAATAGACACAAACTACAAGCTACACAAGATCAAGTTTTTAGCATAAATGTGAAAAAAATTGGACATAAATAAGGGATATGATGTAATTGTCACATGTTTACATCAAAAATTAATCAATTTCACATAATAAGGTAGAATTAATTCTTTATTACTTAAGAATGTGTTTACAAGATTAAAATTTGGTAGGGATGAGCCACAACCAATAGGAGGTATATCAAATTATTTAAAAAAATAAAATACATATAGTGAAATGAGCCTTTAGTGAGGGTACAAACATGAAATATTATGATAAATTCCCTCATTAAGGTAAAAAAGTAAAAAGATAGTTGAATTTTAACTTAAATAGACATCTTCTTATCTTCTCCAACATACTAACACTTTATTTAAGGTGTCCAATTTCGAAGGGGGTGTAGAAGTCCTTATTTGATGCTTGAAGCAATCAAAGATAAAAGAAATTTGACCTATTTTGGAGGATATTTGTCTCTTAATATTTAAATCTTGAATTATTCTTCAAAAAAATCCTCTAATCTTACATGATGAATTCCACTTTGTGAGGTGGAATAGAAGTCCTTATTTGATTTGAATTTTTCTTCTTGATTTTGGTACAGATGGGAGAAATGATCTTATTGATATTATTGAGTACTATTAAATCCTTGAATTTTTATTAAAACTACCTTTTATTTCTTATAAATCCTCATAATGGAATAAAACTATAGTAGCAATCTTCTTTAGTTTGTTGAGGTCTTCTATTGAATGAAAATCATTATGGTGGATTGATAAAGCATAATTTCAGCTCCTTAGTTAATGATATTATTGATTGTGTTCACATTATTATCTTGAATTATAATATCCATCATCATTATTTTATATCATAAAAACTCCAATTAAAATTTATATTATGAAACATATACCTAATATCAATTACTTTGAGGATTCTCATAATTTTCTTCATGACTCTTGAGGATTATTTAGTTTAAATTTTTAGGTGTGAGATCCATCAGTGTTTGATAAAATATTGAGAGATAGATATTTATTATTTAATTAATTAATTATAAATGTTATAAATATTATATTGATATAAATCAATGTTTAATATCTTGCATAAAAACTCAATGGATTGGCATTGTCAAGACAATCTCCATGATAGCCCAATTAGGCTTCTCAACAAGACGTACCTAAACCTTATGATTATTAAAATTTAATTAATTTACTAAAAATGTTTTAAAAAACTTTATTTCATTGATACAACATTTTAACACCAACAAACAAATTTTGAAGGCATTTAGATAAATAGAACTTGAGTTCTGGCAATTTTATCCTTCATGAGAACTAGTTTTCAACAGTTTTACATGTGTAGGTTTATAGTTTTCAATTTCATCTATTATAAAATTAATTAAGGAAATTATAATACAAAAATAAGTTATGAAATATTTCCCCAAATTTTATTTTAATATTTAATAGGTTTTGGATCAATATAACTCAAATTATTCTCATTTTTGTGCACCTAGGATCTCTTATGGCAATAAGCATGCCAATTTAGGAGTTTTTTTAATATTTTTATCTATACATTGTATCAAGTGATAATTATTTTTTTTAAATTAATTTTTGGACCCATTGTACATATTAGAATCATTTAAAGTGAAATTTTTATTGTAAAAACACTCCAAAAATGCATTTTAAGGTCTACATGCCTATAGGTGCTCATTGCTCATCCATAACAAATCATCTAGGTCCATTTTTCAGGTTTAAAACATGTGATGATAATTTTAACTTGGTTTAATTTTTATTTATATAATTTATAGGTGTTTTTTATATTAAAATAATTTTAGAGTCATCATGGGAGGCTTGATGTAGCTCACTATAATAAGAATGTTGACCTTTATAATAACCATTATTTCTATCATTGGGTATCTTTATGGTCATAAGGTCTTTCAAGTTATTTTCATCCTTTCATTAGTGTATATATGATTATTTAAGTCACAATAAGGTTATATTTAGATAATGATACATCAAACCTCCCACTAGTATAGAATCATGAAGATTGTACTAATTTGCATGTATTGGGAATATTTGGCTTGACAAATGAATACTTCATATTTATTTTTATGGACTTCCATGCTATGAAATTAATTAATAAATATAATATAGTTCATATAAAATTATTATTTTGTATCTTCATTTTATCTATTCACCATATCCATATAACTACTTGTAAATATTAATTCATCTAAATAGACATAAACATATAAAACATTAGAACATAATGCCTATATGTGAATAGATGGTTCATTTTGACTTATTAAAAATATTTCATCAAATAAAAACTTATAAATTATTGAATAAAATTATTATTTTTATTTATTAAACACATAAATACCCTCCTTCAACTCATATACCCAAAATCATTTGCCCTTTACCTCAAAACCTTGTGACTACCCCATATATATTCTTACTCAATCAATTCATTCAAGAATGCATTTTTTACATATATTTATGAATTTTATATAATTAATTAGTATATATATAAACAATTAGTTTTATAGTATCTTGACATGCCACGTATACATAAGTTTACTCATTTTCAAGCCCATATATTTGTGCAAACCCTTTTGTAACTAGTCTAGATTTTTGCTTGTCAATTGTATACTCACTCTTGACATTGATATTATATACCCACTCAATTAAAATGAAATATTTATTATATGGGGGTTGATAAATATTACATGTATAATTCATTTCAATTCAATCCATCTCAAATTTCAAAATATCAATCCATTCTTTCTTAAACTAACCTCTGCATAACTTATAGGTTACTAAGCACATATGACAATGCAAACATAATATTTTCATCATAAGAATATTAAAAAAAAATTATTTTCCTGATGTTTAATAATTTTAATACTCCTATAATATCTATGATATATAATTTTATTATATTTATTTGGATATAAAAAACTTGTGTACTTTCTTAGAGCTGGTGAAATTGGATGATGAGTCTCTCGTGAAGAACTAGTATTATTTCCTATTGAATGAGAAACATTTTTAGGAATTTTTAAGCCCTAAAAATAAAAATAAATATCAATAAACCCTTAAATTATTAATTATGTATATTTAATTTGGTTTATTTCCATGATACCCTTTCATTAAGCATGGATGAACTTTTCATCTCCCAATAATACTTGGTTATTGAAAGAATCATCTAATTTGTTAAAACCATATTTTTTATTTATTATGTGATTTTAGTAACTTGAATCAATATATAAAAAAGTATTTCCATAATTTATTCAAAAATAATATGTGAGATAATAATTTGAGTGCTCATAAATCTCACTTTTACTACTTGAAATACCTTCTTTTCACTGTTGATTAGCTTGATTCTTAGCTACCAATATCCAACAATATTTTTATAAAGTGTCATAATTTTTTGTAGTAATTGAAATTAAGGTTTATATTTGTTTTACCTATGAATATAACTACAAATTTCCCATTTTAATTTGATATTTTTTAACTCTATTATTTTTGAATTTTGTTTTTCTCTTTGGTCTTTGAATCCCTTGCCTTGGTTTAAAGTCAATGTTCATTATCCCTTATATACAATATTATTTTATCCTCATGGGACAAGATATAAAACATTAACAACGCAAGTTGTAGACTACTAAAGGCATATTTCCCTGATCTCTTTCACACCTAGACTAGCATTAGAATGGTGTAAAGTGTGGGGTACTTGTACTTATTTCAGACCTCTAGATTATGAGGCTAACACCTATGATATATATAATTTACTATGTTTACTAGAACCTACTATGACTTTTTGGATTATAAGGGTTAGATATATACTTAAATATAAATATATTCTATTGATGGTGATATACCTATATTGCTATTTCATCCACTCTATTTGAGCTCATACAACACTAGAAAGTAATGCAAATCACGAATTCTAGAACTCCAAAAGATCCTTATGAAAAAATATTTCACATAGAGGTTTCATGGAGTGATAAAATAATGAGGTTAATGATTTAAGGTATGATTCAAGGCACTATCCAATCAATATATCCACTTTTAGCTAAATCAATCAACATCAAACACTCGATATGACCTACATAAGATACCATACTATTAACTAGGTGAGATTAGGACCTACCAAGGGAGAAAATACTACCATGTGTGAAACTAAAACCAATATAAAACACTAAACCTATATATATAAATATTAAAATAGTCATTTTATTGTCTCAAGATGTTTACAAAGATCTTGGTAGAGTTTCATTATTGCCAAGAGAGGGATCTTGAAAATAAGCCTAAAATATTTAATGCATAGAAGATCAAAATTAAAAATATAAGAAAGTATCATATAATAAATAATATTAATCCAATTAAACATCATATCAAGTAAAATTTAAGCTACAAATTGATAAAAAATAGTCTTGAAGAAGTCTCCTTGTGTCTAGTAGCTTGCATGATATCTTTGGCATTGGAATGAAGTGGTGGGCCATCTTGACTTGTTCAAACTCTTATTTAACATGAAATTCCATATAATTTTATAATAAATCCAATTTAAAACTAATCAATCTAAGTGAATATCCTTATTCATGTTTTAGAATTGAAACATGCATCAATTGCCTCTTTAGTTCAGTTAAGTCATGATTGATTAACACTAAAGACTAGTCAACTCTTCCTTTAGCCATTATTTACATGAATTATAACTTTAAGACTATTTTTTTATGTTATTGGAAACTCAAAGGTAAGTTATGTGGTGTGGATAATTTGTATTAATGCATTTATTAGCTCTTTTATGCCATTTTCAACTTTAATTATTTGACCAAATAGGCCTACTAGGCTAATTAGGCCTAGTAGCCTAACTTTTTGTATTTTATAACCATTATAACCTACATTAAAAAATTTAAAACTAAAAATATAATGATATTTAGGACTGGAAGAAATCCTCATATCACGAAATAAGTCCTTTTGATGAAGAAACACCTATAACTTAGTCAAACTAGTTGACTAGGTCAATCTGCATTGAATCTCTACAAATTGGATGATTTGAATGAGCTCATAAAGACATTTATAGGCATCATTTTGAATATGTTATTTCTTGAGGAGAAATACCGAGTCACAAAATTCACTATCTATAGATTGTAATCCATCAAACTACCTTGTACCATAGTTTTGAGCACTTTTTATTTTTAAAAATCTATTTTATGCCATGTGCATACAATTTCATACCTCAAAATACCATGTACAGGACATTATATTATTTTAATTCATGTTTTAATATGTTTTAGTATTATTCATGATGTTTTTATTGCAATAAATTTGACTTTCCAAAACTATTCCTTATGAGGGTTTCAGAGGGTTTTGGAGGTGGACATTATTAATGATGGTTCATAAAGTATAGACCTCCAAGCACAAACCTATTTACATGAATATTTAGTACATATACCCACTAAAATTTATTTATAATATTGGGTTGCCATGTAAAAGGTGTTTAAATATATGTACATAATGAAGTTTTCCTGTAGGTTTTTGAAAGCATTCTAGATATGCTTATGCTCTTAATGACTATTCATAAATGTAATCCCCTTAACTGATATCAATAATTTATGTATTATAATTTAATAGGGGTTCTTAAATCATGATAATATCATTTGTCCAAACTCTCCTTGTGATGAAAGATATGAACAATTTAAAATCTGGTTTGAACTTATCTGAGAGTGAAATTGAAATTTAATTTTATTTCAATACTTTTAAAACCTCATAATTGTACTTAAAATACATCATTTTACCATCCTATGATGTAATTTTTCATTGTAATGTTTGAAAATTTCTTCAGGTGGCATAGGCCTTCTAGGCCTAAAACTGGTTTCTAGGCTTGTTTTGGCAAAAAATCTATTTTGGAGTTATTGAGATACCTATAAAAATATATGGGGATAAAAAATAATTGTTTTAATGTTCCTTCCTTGATACCACTTGTATTATCCTCTCCAAATTATCAAACTTTAACTTTGCTCTTTATGTCAAGTGGTTGGTTATATGTTTGGCTATGCCTGGCTCTGTGTTTATGATGTTTTGAGGAAATACATGTTTAATGTAGTTTTAAAAATTGATCATATGTTATTATAGGGATGATATTCTATGTTTTATTTCTCTATCATCTCAAAACCCTATATTCTCTTAATCTCCCTACCTTAGGGTTTCTTCACAAATGAGCCTATATAATTGTTGGTCACTAAGTCTACATATCCTCTAATTTATAGTGAGCTTGTAAACATTATAAAACATTAAAAATGCATAATAAACCCCTATATGAGGTATATATATCTTTATAAATTATCAAAATAATAAAATTCTCCTGAGAGCACACATGCATGTTTTGGTCTTTCACACTTAGTTAGCCCTTAAGGGCACTATTTGCATGAAAATAATGAATGTAACCATCTTGCATAACATATGATTAATAAATAACATAAATATTATTTTAATTTATACCATTAGTTCCAAAAACTTATGTTTCTCTTTAAACCTTCCAAAATGTCATTTAGTCTATTCTTTGACTGCTTGTAGACATGTGGGTGACTGTGTCAAAACAATAAGCACTTCCACTCATAATTTGATCTCTCCAATATCACGGATGGTTATAATAAGTATTGAGGACCAACCCTAAGTATTTTCACTTTTATTTTCACCAATTTAGGATATGTCTTATCTCTTCTCATCTAAGTGGCATAATTAAAATACCTCTAGTTTGTGGGTAGCCTAAGAATGAGGTGAATCTCTAGATAGGCCTAGTTCCCTTGATGTACCACTTTTATATCACTAATAAACTTATGATTTCAAGTAAAATTGAGATAAAACTGAAATTAAAATATCCTAAAGGTGGTGATATACCAAATTAATTGATAACTATGAACTAGATACATGTATGTTAGCATATTATTGTATTTACCTTAGGTTATTTACTAAGGTAATTTATGTTGGTTAATTGTCTTAACCACTATGGTTAAGAGGTTAGTTGTTTATTCGGCCTTTGTTATTTCATGCAAGCCGACATAGGTTAGTTTTATTATACTCGTCTCATGTTTCATGGGTATTTCATTTGTTTGCCTATTTAATAGGCCTTCATGCTTGGTTGAACGTTGAATGTGTGATCTGCTATTCTCAATCTCATTTTCTCTCTGTATTTTGTTTAATCTAATAATGTCACACATGAGACCCAGGGACTAACTAGGCATACACTTCTCTAATCTAAATCTTCTCACATTAGTATTTGATTATGAGGTTTTGATGAATGTTTAAAATATGAGTAATAGAAAAAATTCATGTAATATCACTATTGAATATAATAACTCACTCAACCTTGAAACTTCATATAACACTTCAAATGACCTATAAGAATAAGTTTTTATGTTGTAAATATGTGAGAGAATGAGACAACAATGTTAAAGAAACAATAGTCATCTTTAATAAATATCAATAATTCAAGTTAATACACTATGAAAAATCATATAATAGGTAAAATAAGTATTATTTATTGACCCATGGTATGAAAATGAGTAGGGCTTCACCATACTTAGGTGGAACATCCTTACAATAGCCAAATTGGCTAGTTCTTATAGAACTTAAGAGATAAGTGGGAAAATAGGAGTCCAAAGGTCACTTTAACACCTTTCATGCTAATATCAAGAGTTAAATGTAAACAGTATTCAAGTAGGAGATATACCATGCAAGGTGTAATAGGACAAATGGCTCTCCAAACTATGCAATTCATGAAATGTGGCATAGGAGTTCCCATTCTACACAAGTAAACTATCTTCATCATTCACCCTAATTAGAACATGTAAAAAATGAATAGGGATAGATATCATGATTATATTCATAGGGATGGGTTTTATACATGATCTTCCATTAATTTTTTGCATTCTTAATCATTTATATCCTTTTGAAAGTGAGCCATCACTGCCTACAGTCAAAGAAACTCCCTTTTTAGTCACCCCTCACACTTGGCTTCCAAAATGGATTCAATTTATCATGAAAATATGTATAAGAATGAATGACATTTTTCAATTCCATCTATGGCCCTAGATTCATCAGCCATACCTTAAAATAATCTTGAAGTTTTTCACCTTTATTACTATCATGTTCAATATGCTAGTTTTGACTTGTTGAGATGAGATCCCTTATTTAGGTACCTAGTAGTTGTTCTAAAGCATTAAATGGAAATGGGGAGTTCATAAGTCTCAATATTCCCTTTCATGTTATTGTCATCTTTAGAATCCTTTTAAAACCTACAAAATACAAAAAACTATAAAAAAATACCCTATTTTGTACTTCATTCGTTTAATTCAATATAGCACAAAAGGATGGGGAGTAGCCTAAGAGAGTCCCCTACATAATCTAGTCATCATTATAGACAAAATATTCCATTTGGAGGTACTATTTGCTCAATATTCTCAAACTAGTCCCTAACAAGGGTTTTTAAGAGTTTTAAGTCTTTTTAGATCTTAAACTTTGATCATAAATATAAGATATTAGAACTAAAAAAAATCTGAAAGAATGGTTTTCAAGATCACTTTCAAATTTTCCAAACTCTTTGTATTTCCATGCACAACCCTAGAGAAGATAAGAACTTCAAAACTTGCCTTATTAAGCTTGATTCTTCATTTTTTGGAGGCTAGAATTGGTATTGAGTTAAATTTAGGCTTCCTATGATCTGACCTACTTTCCAAAAGATTGGACACATCTTTAATGACCTTAAAAATAATCTCCATTCAATTATAGTGCTCACCTCATGTTAGAATTGAATTTGACTTTTCATTTGGATTATAGGCCTAACCATGTCTAACATGCATGTTTGTGTGTTAGAGGGTTGAGATCACCCTATTGAGGTTCATAATTTTTTTAAATGTTTTTTTTTTTTTCATATGTGTGTTTTATCTGCACACACCTATTTTCAAGGTCTCATAATCTATTATCCCATCCCCTTGTATCCTTTTCTTAAAGACTATAGGATTTATACATGAATGGAATGCCTTATATATAAGACAAAACAAATCACACTTCCCATAATTTTATAGATAAGAAAAATATTGTATGGGATTATCTAATCTATAAATATTCTCTATACAAAAAATGGGCCTTTTATCAGTTCATTAGACCCCCCAAATTCATTAAAACTTAATACAAACTTGTGGACAAGTTGACTTTCTATAGGGATTGTGATATAAATTATATGATTCCTACCTAGAGCCCCTTTTATACTTGATTTATAATGTTAAGATTTCCAAGCCAACATTTAAGCATCAAAATCAACTTTTGATTTCCATATTTGATCCCTCAATCTACTCAAAAATTTGGAAGTAAACCTACATCTCAAATTATGATTAAGATGAGGAACAAGAAGCAACCTAGAAAGGATATGAGAGTAAACCTTCTCCAAAGGGAAATAATTAAAATGAATAAAAGATAACCATTTCTAGTCTTTGGAAAAATTACATTCCTTAGGGGTGCAAAGCATCATAGAAATGTCAATAGGGACTAAAGACTATATATATATATATATATATATATATATCAACCCATAATGATGTTTGAGATATTTCCAAGAGGCCAAATTAAATATGTTAAAATCCCAATTATCTTTGAATTTATGGATTCCATTTTTAAACAAATAATAAGAATGCTTTAGGAAGCTAATATCAAGTGGCTGATTCTGATAATAAGAATTCTATGCCACCAAATTGAAGCTAGGGTAAAACTAAAACCATATTACAAGGAATATTTGTTCCAATTTAAGAAGTGACAAACTTGTTTCCAAGCCTTCTAAATAGACTGAAGAGGAAAGGAATCATTGATTTTAAATAAAGGAGACATTAATATCTTATCCAACCAATCGACTGCTTTCCATGTGTTTTTAACAATAGCTTCCATAATTCGATGATGAACTAAAATTTTCCATGGTTCATCTCCATTAGTAGCTCTAACAATCCAATTTTTAGCAAGATAAAGTCCCTGAATTTAAGGGTCTATGAGACCAAGTCCTCTATGATTTCTTGATTGAATAAAATGAGACCAAGAAGCAACAATGAAACTAGTACTACCATCCCATTTAGACTAGAGAAATTTTTGAATCACCTTATTTAGCTCCTCATATCCTTACTTGGAAGGCATCCAACAAGATGAGTAGTAAACATGCATAGCAATAAAAATTTTGTTATCAACCTTGATCTTACTTTCCAAGGATAAAAATTTATTACCCGAGGTAAACAATTTATTTTTTCATATATTTAAAAACCATCTCCACATGTCTGAAAGGGAGACCTCTAAACCAAAAGGAATGCCTAGATGTTTTTTTATCTACCCATACTTGATAAGATTTGACTCTTTGGAAATCTAGTGTGTAATACAACTAGTTTGAGACATCAAAAAATTAGTTTTATTATGAGATAATTGGGATCTAAAAACATCATAGTGAAAATTTAAGATGTCCAAGGTGTTATTTAGTTCCTCTTGAAAAAATTTCAAAAACAACATGCTATCATAAAAAAAAATGATATTTAATAACCTCCTTATCCTAAGGAATGGAAATACCTATAATAAGCTTCATTTGATTAGCCTTGTAAAGAAGATAACCCAATGCATCAGTAGTAAGAACATATAAGAAAGGAGAGAGGGGACACCCCTATCTTATAGAATATTGTATCTCAAAGGGAGGTCTAATAAAATTATTAATTACAAGGTGAACATTTTCATCTTTAAATATCATTTGAACATGTTTCTGATCTTTGGACCAAAACCCAACCACTTAAACATTTTGAGAATGAAAAGCCAATGAATTCTATCATACGCTTTATCAAAATTGAGATAACCACTAATACATTCTAGTATGACTTTTGAGCCCATTTTATAGTCTCTTAAACTATTATGAGATTATCAAGAATAAATATGCATTTTATAAATCCTATTTATTCAACTCTCAGTATTCTTTCCACAACAGGTTTAATTTTGATTGGTAATGCTTTGGCAATAATTTTATAAGGTGTTAAAAAAAGTAATTGGTCCCAAGCCAACAATAGTGTCTTCATTTTTCCATTTAGGGATAAGTTTGATTAAAACATTGTTTATCATAGGGCCTAAGGATCCATTTTGAAGTGCTTCTAAATAAAGCATATAAAATTAATCTTTAATATGATTCCACATTACCTGATAGAACTCATCTGGAAGACCATCAAATCTAGGACTTTTATTAGTTTTTATATAGAAAATATAGCATTAAAGTTCTTCCATAGAGAGAAATTGATCCAAAGTTTTAATGGTAACCTAGTTAAATCATGTTAGTAATAAATTCTTTCACATCTTCTTCCAATTCCTACTAAAAATCTTACCAATTATTCTCTTATTTAAATAATTTCTCATAGAAATATTGGATAAATTAGTAATTTTATTAGGGTCAAATAATAATCTACCTTCATATATTATATCCCCCATTTTATATTTTTTATGTTTGTAGTGAAGATAGTTTAATAAAAACATGGATCCTTTATTCCCTTCTTTGATATAATGAAGTCTAGCTCTAATTTTGGCCCCCTGAGCCTTATAGTCATCTAATTTTCACAACTACACGTAAATAACAACAATAGTATTTTCAATCATTTCATTACGAGGATCCACATTTAATTTTTTCCTAGCATGTTCCAATTTCCCTTGAAGAGATATTTCTCTTCATTTACATCTCCAAGCCTTTCTCTTGCCAAAGGATTGTATAAAGGCAATCCATTATGTTAGGGTTGCATACCACCATTCAGTCCATGATTCTCCCTCTTGAGGTTTTGGAATAGAATTCCATATTCCCACCAAAGTAGAAACACATTCAACATATTTTAAATGAGAAGTATTAAGCTTTTATGGATGTTTAGTAGAAGGAACATATTTATTGGTGAAAGAAATGGAAAAGATGATAGGAAAATGGTCAGATAAGGTAATTGAGTAATCAACTTGCACATATGAACTTGAAGAAAATACCTCCAAATTAAGGTTATGAGAAATATAGAATTGATCCAATCTGCTTAACTTCCTATCATGTCTTCACCTAAAATTTGACCATGTAAACTAGTTATTGGCATAATTGGAAAAGTTATTACAAATGGGGTCAACTAATCCAATAATGTTCTAATAATATATCCATTTTTCAAATTCATCACAGTTGAGTTTGAAATAATTAAACTAGTTATGATATTTATGATGTTAGACCATATTAAAGTCTCCCCCCAATACGTAATCAATAGTATGGAGGTAATTAGACATCCACTCCCAAAGAATAGATTTGACAGTAGGATTATTCAAAGCATATATGGAAAAAAATTCAATAGGTTGTCTATTGATAAAATAAAGGGCCCAAACATAACTATGTGATGGATCTTCCCCTTGATCGATAATGTGTTTATAAATCTAAGAAGATAGTCCAACAACAACTCCTCCAATAATTTCATTATGAAAATTATGAAGGAACAAAGCATTTTTCAAAATATTGAATAGAGTCACTTTTAAATGTTCATTACTTGAGTTCTTGTAAGAAAAGGATGTCTAGTCTCCATTTCAAAATTGTCTTTATTCTTAAAATTCCTTTGAGGGTGAGAAATCCCTCTCAAATTGCAAGATAAAATATTGTAATTCATGATTAATTATATAGGTTATTATCATTTTCTTATGGAAAAACTCTAAAGTGATTAGAGAGGTAAACCACTTGTTCATAGTTTAGTCTTTCATTAGTAATAGGTGGAGATCTAGACCTATGTCTAGAATTAGGAGATGGAAAAATATACGTATTAGGAGACTTCAATAAACATCAATAAGAATGGGGAGAATGTTTATGGGTAGAGTAAGGAATCCATAAAGAAGAGTAATAAGGTTCCTTTCTCTTCCAAACAAATCTCCAATCATCAGACATAATCATATATTTATAAGAAGGGCTTGCAGGTGGAGAATTCAAGGAGGAATGACCACCAAGGGAAGGAAGAATAACATCAGATTGAGAGGAAGATAGTGAATGGGATTTAACTATAGAAGGAGGATTAATTTCATATTTATTGATGGGGTTAAATGGATGCATTACAGGGTGAGAAGGAATAAGCCTATTTCTCCTAACCAAATAATCATAGATCAAATGGTCTTCTTCTCTATATAGAAAGTAAGCATTAAGATTATTTAAATAGACTATAGGCTGATATATTTCAAAACATTGACCATATAGTTTAATATTATTTGGTAGAGGTTTGTTAAAATCCACTTCCACCCACACACTTGGGTGAACTCTAAAACTAGAAAATTTGTCAGAACTTTGTTTGCACCATATCACTTTACCAAGATGGGCAAAAATATCTTTGAGAAATGATTTGAAAGCTAAGTTTCAAAATGGAAATGATAATGACATGGGGTAAGGTGATTAGGAAGGATGTTCATGGTCAAAGTCAAAAGTCCAAGCTTGAAGATAAAATTTTTTCCCACAAATTACCCATATACCATTTTGTAGAACTTCTTGTGCATGCTCAGTAGACTTGAGCATGTAAGACACATATCCTTTGCCTAAACTTGTTATTATTTCAATTTACCATCCCATATTTTCCCAATTTATTTTTTCCCATTTATATAAATCAAGATCTATGGGGATTCTTCTCAAAAAGAATAAAATGATAGTTCTAATTTGATTTTTAGCTATTAAATAAATAATTTCATCAAACAACTAAAACTCTAAAGTTTTACCTTGATCTACATTTTTTGGCTTTTGATTTTTATTTTTTTTTTCCATTTTGAATATGGGAATCATTGTATTTAGTCATTCAATCAGTCATTCAATTTTACACATCATGGGAATCTTCCATTTTTTTCAAATCCTTATCTAAATCTATTGGTGAATAGTGCTTTGCAAGATGGGCTTCATATTTTGGCCACATTTATAACAAGTTTTTTGAGGTATCCTTTCCTTTCTTAGTCACCTTGTTTACAATAAAACAATAATGCATAAATAGCTTTTACAGGGAGCCAAGCTTCACCCTACAAAAAAATCTACCCTATGTAGTTAGCAAATCCCTATATTGTTGCTAGGGTTTTGTAGTAATGAATGCCTTCATAGTTTTCACCACTTTCTCCTAATCATCCATCTGCTAGTCCTAAATTAAGCTATCTCTTTTATAACTAGTTGAAGGTATTAGTGAAAAGTTCATAGACTTATATGATATGTATTTTTATGATTTTTTTTAAATAAATATCTATACTTGATAATTTAGTTTAGAAATGTCATTCTAAAGGTTTCCTAACCTAAATTATAAAGATTAAAGAGATTTTATTCACTTATTAAGGATTAAGTATTAAAGTTAAGAATAGTCTTGTATTCTTCTTAAGGTATTCTAAGTTAATTTATAAAATGAATGTATGTATCAATGAGGATAGTAGTCAATGGTTAGTATGAATTTAATAAGTAAATATAAGTATTGTATAAACAGTAAGATATCTATTCAAGTTTATATTTTGTGTATCTATATGTTTATACAACTGTAAGTGATTATATGGAATTTTGAATTTAATAATAAGTGGATATTATTTATAGTAGTTCTAAGTGCTTATATAGAAGTAAAGGTGTTGCTCTTAGGTTGTTTGGTTGGTAATAAATATAATGGGTAGACTTAGGTAAAATATATAGCCATTCTTATATTTTTATACTATTTATAATGGCTTTATTATAAGTGAGAGTAGCGTAGATATATATTTTTAAATATAAATAGAATGTGCACTTATTCTAGAATGATATTATTTTACAATAAAACATGATGAAATAAGTAAGGGAGATATATATGAGGGAACTTGTACATTTGATTTATATTTATGAGTTATTTAGAGCTCTGATGTATTATGTTGTTGATTGAGTTTCATCATTAGTTATATATATGAAATGTGTTTTTAAAAAATACTTAGAATCACTTGACTCTTGTTGTAATATATTATGCACAATTGGTTTGAATAGAGTTCATTTGAATAGCATATGTTTTCCATTGTGGGTTATGTAAAAGAAAACAAGACTATTTCATGCTTTATGAATGGTGATATTTTATAACATTGTATGGGATAAATGTTCAATACGATACATGTTAATCTTATTTTGAATCATTATATGATATTTAATAGACTATATTTTTGGATAACAAGATATTTATATGGGTATTGTTGACCACTTTTTACCCTTAAGTCAAAAGATCAAACCATATAGGTATAAAATTGCTTGACATGTCTTAACATCCTTGTTCCTAACCATTTCATGGCTTATGTGGTCTTTAAAAGGTCTTTCTAATATCTTATTAGCATATGTTAGGGTTAATTTGATAATATTATGTTTATTGTTGTTTTAGACTAGTCTCATCATGTCATGGTGTGAAGGGGCTTGGTAAAAAGGTGCCATAGGTTATTAGGTATCCCTCAATGTCATATCATGCCTTCATAACCTTTTATAAAAATTTCACACTTATTTGGACAGATTAATGTAATTTAAAAAGTTTAAGGTAAAGTTTTATTAAAATTAAAATACACATAACTAATTCCCACATATGTCAAAGTGAAATTTATATACAACCAAATTTGTCTAGGTTTATTGAAGGATTTTTCTAACTTCCATGTATGTCACAGATGTCAGACCAATTCAATTTTGTATATTTAAGCTCTGAAAGGAAAGTTTTAAGCACTTGTATGAACTAATAAGTCTCCATTTTCAAGTTAAAACATCTTATATGTGTATTTTAATATTATAAAATTCAAATCCATGCTTGGTTTTTAGGTACAAATCTAAGGAATGAAAAATTTGCTTCATAACCTCCATCATCCCCTTAGCAAGCTCATAAAGGTTGTTTTCACATGCTCATTCCATATGGTATGGTGGGAGTGGATACATAAGATTTTTTTAAAATTATGAGGTCATAATTATCATAAAATATATTCATATATTGGTTATATTTGTGGTATGATCTTTTTGAACAATCGTTAAGACTTTAGGGTGGTCTAAAGCTACCTACAAATTGCAAATTCTCAATTTCACTCATTTAAATGATAGTTTCATACTATTTGGATGCATGTTATAAATAATAAAGGATGTATAGGTTTTATTTATACATATTACATGATTTTATAATCCATAATCTTCATATGTGAGTCCAAATTGGAAAGGAAACTCTTCTTTTACATAGTTTGCAATATGGTTGTCATGGAATTTTGTTTATTTCAAGGTTTTCAATCGTAAAGGAATGTGGATTAAATTTTACAATAAAATTTAAGTCATAATATATATATATATATATATATATATATATATATATATATATATATATATATATATATATATATATATATATATATATATATATCCTTAAATTATTTTACATTTATTCACTCAAATACCATTTTATCTAATCAATATACAATGTTTTCTCACTTTGAAGACTGTGTGTGAAAGTTACTTGTAACAAAGTGAGTTGATAAGGTATTATATTATATTTTAAAATATGTATGATATTTTTAAAATCATGATATAAGTATTAAATCAATTTTAAATAGTCTAATTCTTAAATATATCATGTTGCATCATGCGAAGGGTAAAAAAGATGAAAAATGTAGACTTATAGGTCTATAGACCTATAGGTCTACATTTCATGATAAATGTTTTGAGATGTACACAAAGAGTTTGTTTAAAGATCCAAATAATTAATTTAGTGTAGTATATATATATATATAAATATATATATATATATATATATATATATATATATATATATATATATTATATAATATATATTATATATATTATAGTATGAAAATCAATAGAGAAGGTGTGACCTAAAAACCAATGCTCAATATAATCTAAGGGACACCTACAAGTTAGTCTTGGCCATTATGAAGAAAATGAAAAAATTTGTGATAATTGAGATGCCTAAGGTTTGATAAAGGTTTTAGAGATAAAAATATATCATAAAATATTAAATATGGATTATAAACTCTAGGGATATGACCAAGTATTATGAAACTAATCCGTAAACTATCATACCCAGTTAGGTCTAGAAAGATACAACCAAGAAGGTTTTAGTGTGAACAGTGACAAAAGAGGTTGTAATGGTTATATTGGAGATTTATATTAGGTGAGAAATAAATTGAATGAAATAAATAAAATCAAATAAAAACCTAAAAATAATGACCAAACACACCTACAGGCAAAGTTACTTTAAGACCCTACATTCACATAGTCAAGTGATCCTATATGCTTGTATAGTCTTGAAAAGAAGGGTGTATACTTGATTTAAAATAAATGACCTATGTAGGAATAATTATATAACTTGGATATAATTATATAATTCAATATGGTATTTAGGACCAATAGAAGATAATGTCAAGCTTGATAAGTTTGCTTATAATTCACAGACCTGAATGAAACACACATGTTTGTGTGTGAATTTGTGAAGAAAATGTTATATGAAGGTAATATGGGAACCTAAAAATATATAAATAGATTATATGAATTTTAAATAATACACTCTATGAGGATTTTAACCTCCTCAACAAAGAATAAAAAGCTCAACATAGGTTGTTAGGTTCACTTGCATCAATTGGCTTATAAACCTTAAGCATCAACTAATGGTGGTCATATCAGTATTTCAGAATATAAATCAAAATGGGGTCATGATGGATGTTATATACCCCAAAAATTCATAGTAAACTCAAACCAAAGATCAAGATACCAACTATAGGCCTAAAACTCTTCTAGTCCTCACAAATGCATAGTCTGCCAACCTGAGATGCACAAAATTTTATTCAGACCTTCCTTGACAAGATGCATGTTATAAAAATATTTTTTATTGTGTCTTATGGGTATATCCAATTCCATCCTATGTCACTAGTTCAAGGAAAGAGGATATGTCCTCTATGGACAATCTTTAAGAACTTGACACACCGTAAACCCTTGTAAACACTACATAGTGACCTAATAGAAAAGGAAGACCTTAAAAATAATTTAAATGGATTGGTTTGACATTTTAATTAATTATTTGACCTTATCAATTCCCATGATAATATATGAATCCATTATTGGTACATGTGAAGGTATAGATGTATGGAACTGGCTTAAGAAGCTTGGTTTGTAAATTTGTGTGTGAGGGTGTAGGGTATGAATTTATTTGTAAACTAGGTATAAAGGCCTACAAAGAATTAGAAAATGTCTCATAATCATCTACAAAACTTATCAGATATTTCAAAGTGATATATGAGCTATGAAAGTCATCAAGTGGGTCAAAAAAGTGAGAAATGCATCATTTTATTAGTAAAAAAGCCTATATGTAAACCTATTAAGTACTTAAAATATACCTCTCTTCAATGGATTAAGTTTTATTAAGGTTTTTTATGCCTCAAAAAAACCTATTCTAATTATTATGACCTACATACTTCTCGTCAAATCACTTCAAATGCCTCCAAGCTTGTTCAATTACCTAGATGAGGGTTTTGGCCATTTCATGGTTTATCTACACAAGGTATCAAAAGTTGACACTTGTCATGGAACATGTTTATTTTATGGGTAAATTGAATCAAACACTTTTATTTAATTTCACGTGTTTAGGATTCATTCTGAGACAAAATGCAGTTTTTAGGTTTAGAGGGCTAATGGAGACCTAATTAGAGAGAGAAAATAGGCTAATAATTATAATTATACTTAGAGTTGGGTTTTTAATTTTAAAATAATATTTAATGACGTATTGGGTACTCAAAACTATGAAAATTTTTCAAATTTCATGCATACACTTTTCTACACAAGGAGCTTTGTGTGTTTTCAGAGAGTACAAGTAATTGAGGTCAAGTGAGAGATTTTGGTGAAAATATGAAGTCTTTGGGAGTGCCTAAAACTTTCAAAGGATTTGATATAGGTAATTATAATATATTTATATTCCTTACATGGAGATATATTACATTGGTAAGGGTGAAATCAAGAATTCACACTTGCAAACAAGGATAGGCATAGTAAGACAAAATGGGACTTCAAGACACCTAAGAGGGTGTAATCATCATTACAATGTAAATTTTATGAGTTTATTAAAAAATTATATGAAGTTTAAAAATACTATATTAATTATTATTTTAACATTAATTGACAATAAATGAGGCCACTTGTTATCTCACATGCCAAGATAAAGGGCAGTTTCAAAGAAAAAGGTAAGGTGTCAAACAAAGTTTGAAACTCTTATTTCATGTGGAAAAATAAATAATATTTATAAAATAAAAATTTATCATTTGAGTCTTGATTAATTCAATCTATAACCTTATTCTTCTCTCTCTCTCTCTCTCTCTCTCTCTCTCTCTCTCTCTCCTCTCTCTCTCTCTCTCTCTCTCTCTCTCTCTCTCTCTCTCTCTCTCTCTCTCTCTCTCTCTCTCTCTCTCTCTCTCTCTCTCTCTCTCTCTCTCTCTCTCTCTCTCTCTCTCTCACACACACACACACACACACACACACACACACACACACACACACACAATAAATGTTAAAATTTAAGAGTGAAAATTATTTATTGTATATTTTTCATTTGTTATTAAAATAATAATTTTTTTTTGAAATATACATATATATTTTAAATAAATAAAATCTTAATTTAAAATAAATGAACATATTTTTATAATGTATATAATAATTTAATAAAACTGAAATTTTCATTATATATGTATGTATGTATATGTATGTATATATATATATATATATATATATATTATATATATTTATATATATATATATATATGTATATATGTGTGTGTGTATATAGTTGATTTTTTCAAGTGATTATCTTAGCTTCCTTTTCATGTTGTCCCTTTCTAGCATTTATATTGAGTTTGAAAAACTTCTTTACAAGTATCATGAAGTTTTTAAGTGAGATGTGATGGTTGATTGAGTTATCTATTCATTAGTGTCATTTTTATGACCTCTTGATTAGTCCTCCTAACCTAAACATCTTTCACAACCTTCATATGAAGTTTTTATGTAGAGAGGTCTATTAATATTAGTATTTGTTTAGGTTAGTCTCATGGTTGATGTCAACATGAAACTATTTGGTAGTGGTTAGCTTATTTGGTACATTAACCTCTATTATTGTAGGTTTTCTCTATCTTTTCTTATAAATTTGGTAGATTAGTGAATGATCCTAAGTGATAGATCAAGGTAGCTAGTTGTTTAGCCTATATATTCAATCCACCTAAAGGTCACCCACATCCTAGGATTATCTCCATGTTATCCTAAATTTGGAAGGCTTAAACAATTTTCCAAGGGTGAAACGTAGTGATATAATAGATATGCCAATAGGTAACTCATATACCTATCCCTTGATATCATATGATAGTCATCATTTATTAGTAGATACTTTTGCATGAGTGGAATTGATTCAGATTTTTATGTTTGATTTCTATAATTAAAACTTTGGCCAAAGTAATGTTATAGCTAAGAGATTGTCATTCCACTATACTATTATTTTACATGTATTATATGATATCATTTAGATAGTGGATTGCATTCCATGGTATTTATGATTTCTCCATGTAATAGTGATATTACACACATAGGTTCCATTTGATTTCTTGATATCCACACTATTCTTATCTTCCCATCCATGAAGAGTAGGGATACTCCCATTGGGGAGGTGTGTCAGAGGCCATTGGTCCATGGTTGGAGTTAAATCACTCATTTGATGGTCTCCCTTTATCATCTAATTAAACCTTTTGGATTATAATCAAGTTATGTTTATGGATCATTAATCTCTTTGAGAACCTCATTTATACTATTAAAAATATTTTATTATATATATTTGGATTTTTTACTAAAATGTAACATATTTTACATTATTATCTAATGGATATTCAACATAAAAATGGCTGTGATATTTGTAATTAATTCTAAAAATTATGATAGTAGTGGATGCATGCTTATTTATAGCTAAATGTGGATTATATATGTGGTATGATGTAATTAATTCATTCCACTGATAATTTCTGATTGATATTTATCTTGTAATCTAATTAGAATTATTTGGGTATTAGATGGATCAATTTATTAGCCATTAGGCTAATATGTTATATAGTTTAATGATTTAGATGAATTTAGTAGTCAAATATTAGTCTTCCATATAATTAAATATGATTTCATATGTGTACCCTAACAAACTATTAATGTATCTTTTTGTTAACCTAATGGGGTTCAACATTGTGGTGTAATAACCCCACTATGTTTTACCAAAATATAGTATTTTTTTTTAAAATGTTATTACACATATCCATCATATATATTTCACCATGATAAACCTAATTAGTGATATTCAACTAAATTTATTAATTTAGTTAACCAAAAATTTTATATATAAACTACATAGCTAATGATCACCATAAATAGATAAAATAATCATGAAAAATGTTAAATAACAATAAATATTGTAGCTAATCATAATTGAAATAGTATAAATTTAGCCATGGTTGATACACCATTATAGTCACTAATGTACAAGTATAATTCATAAATATTATACTTTTAAATAATAAAATAATATTAAATCAACTGATAAAACATGATACAAAGCTTCACAGCTTAGAGTCACCATGAATCAACTATCAATATGTAATCTTAAGTGTAGTCCCTAATATAGTAATATAGCTAAGAAGCAGAGCATCAATCAAGGGCTTTTCCACACCAACCATAGACCATAGATCCTTCGCATTATCTCCCAAACAAGGGGATGGCCCTCCCTTCATAGATGGGTAGATAATGATGGTACAAGAATCTAGAATAACAAACTAGAACCTATGTGTTAAAGATATATACTACATAATGTGTACTATAAATAAATCTATTCTAATATGATATAGTAAAATTATGAAAATTATATTAACATATGAAATGACAATGTTTAATCAAAACATTACTTTGGTTAAAAAATTTAGTAATTAATGTGTTGTAAGGTGTCAACCTTGGTCTCCTTGTGCTGTGTAGTGTAGCACTTGAATTCATGGCATAGTTTAACCACCTCCCATAGAACTATTAACTCTAGCCACTATATTGGGCACCAACAGGTCAATCTTTTGGTATAATGATAACTAGTGGGCCAATAATTGGTATTAGAGCCAATGGTGCTAGGTTTCAATCCCTCACTTATGTTGGGGGTTATGTTTCAAGGTGTTGTCCTTGGTCTCCTTGTGCTATGTACCACAATGCTCAATTTTGTGACATGGTTTAACTATCTCCCATGGATCTATTAACTCTAGTCATTATATCAGGCACTAACAGGTTGATATTTTGGTGTAACAACAACTGATTGGCTAACATAATGATCTCTATGATTAATCAAATTCATACACACCACCTGATCACATTACACCTCTTCTTGAATTGATGGTGCTAATTAAGCTAGTGGAATCCATCCACTACTTATTTAAGGTCATGAATGTGAGATTTGATAAAATAATAATAATATTATTAAAACTAATATATTTATTCATAATATTTTTATTTATCTAATAAAAATCATAGTAATTACAAAAAAATCAACTAGTTTATTAAAAATAATAAACAAAATGAAAAATAGTCCTCAATATAACTTACCATCTGGGTAATGATTATCTAGACTGCCAATTACTTAAACCATAAATCAACTTATAATGTTCTTTCTCCAAGAAACAACATTATTTCATAGGGTTAATAAATTATTCATATTCCACATATAACAAAAGATAATCCAAAAATCTTTATATTTGAAAATCTTAAATACTATAATTTAATACCTTTATACAAACATTAAAATATATATAAGCATCATTTACACATTGTTATGATAATAATAATTTTATACATAACATAGGTTTATGAATTATTGTGTGTGTGTGTGTGTGTGTGTGTGTGTGTGTGTGTGTGAAATTACAAGTATAAATTTAATATGATATAAATATTTCATTTTTTATAGTATACACCTAATATGACATCCATTGTCATTAGTCTTAGAGAATATTGTATACACTAAGTATACATTCTACTAACAAAAAAAGTCCCCATGGAGAAATTTGAAACAAGCATGGAGAAATTTGAAATCGGTATGAGCGGGAAAAGAAATGGGGAGAATTTGGCAGGAGGAACAGATCCAAGAGGAATAGTAGAAGAAGGAGGGAAATGTGGAGGGTCAGGATTTCTAACTGATGCAGACACAATAGGGACGCTAGTTGTTCCTATGCTCTTTAGTGGGGCCAGAGATCCTCCACTAAAAAATGCAACAGAGCAATCCACAGAGATAGCGAAAGACAAAATAGCTTTTAACACAGAAAAGAATCTTGAAAGGCAGAAAGGGACCCACGAACAAAGGACCTGGTCATCGTTGTTTGGGAAAAAACCAACTGGAAAATCCATCTTTCCTTCGGTGACTTCAAAATCTTGCTGGGAGAAAGGTGAGTTCCAAATTTTCATCCCTGATCCCTTACTTGATTTTTTGGTTTCCTCATTGGACCTCACCCTAGTAGGGAAATTTCAAGGAGCAAGACCAAATATAGACTCACTCAGGTCCATGATCAAAAAGAGATGGGCTATACGAGGAGAAGTTGACATAGCACCTATGGTGAATGGTTTTTTCTCCTTCATCTGTAACTGTGAAGAAGATCGGAATATGATCCTGAGTGAAGGACCTTGGTCCTTTGGAAAAAGTATCCTTACTATAAAGAAAAGGGAACCAGATATGGATTTTTCTGAGTCTTTTTTCTCAACAACCCCTATTTGGGCTAGGCTACCAGGGCTACCTTTAGAATTCTGGCATGAGGACATCTTCAAAGGAATAGCTAGCTCTTTTGGTGAATTAGTGGCGGTAGATAAAGCCACGGCTTCAAGAACCAAACTCCAAAGTGCCAGAATCTATGTTAAAGTGGCGGATCTAAACATCCTCCCCAAAAAAGTGGACCTTATCTCCAAACTTGGGAAGAAAACCCAAGAGATTGTTTTTGAAGACTTGCCAAATTCTTGTTTTGTGTGCAAGAAGCAGGGACATTGGGCCAAGAAATGTCCCAATAGGGGAAGAGCCATTCCAAAAAACTTTCAGGAAGGAAAAAATATCAAGATCCAACAAAAAAAAATATGGAAGGTCAAAGAAGACTATCGAAAGATAAGGAAGCCTCAAGAGGCCATAGTTGACAAAGACACAGATAAGGGTATATCTATGGCTCTAGTAGAAGGGGACGACCTTAATACATTAGGAATATCAGATCCCCTTGTAAAGATTTATAATGTCCTTATGGAAGGAAAAGAGAAGGGAACAGAGGATAATGTATCAGATCTTCAAACTGAAGATGAGGTGATTGCCTCTACTCAGAAATCTCAAAGCTTAGAAATCCAAGATTCAAAGATGTATGAAAAAGAGGAATTAGAAGAAGGAGAAGTAGATCCTGAAAGAAGAAACATTATAGAAGAAGTAGAGGATGAATTGAGTGAAGGTCAGCCTGGGGAAAAGAAGGAGGAACCAAAGGTTGAAATTATGACTCCAGCTAAAGAGGTCCTCGAGGCAGAAGAAAAGGATGAATAAGGTAAAAAACCCAAAAACCAAAAGATTAAAGGAGAGATAAAGAATATGTCTAATCACATCATGACAAGAAATGGTGGAGCAAAAGCTAATAGTTCTCTAAAGATTAAAGGAGGAAAAGAATCTGGAAAACAAGCCAAATTAAAACCGGATGTAGGTTCTTCAGAAAAAACTGGGAAAAAATCTGCTAAGCAGAATAGAGAATTGGAAAGCAAGGTCAACATAGCAGATGGAAAGCAGAAAACATTGGGGCAATATATGAATAGTAATAAAAAGAAATGAAGATTCTTAGTTGGAATATAAGGGGTCTAAACAGTCGTCCTAAAATAGACCTTGTTAGGAATTTTGTAAGAGAACAAAAGCCAGACTTCCTTCTGCTTCAAGAAACAAAAATGAGTAAGGAGAAAGCTGAACAAATCAAAGACTTTAAAAATTACACCCTTAAAGCTAGTAGTTCTGAAGGAGCTTTAGGAGGTACTGTGATTTTATGGAGAAAAGATCTTTTTGCTGGATCAATTTTGATGGAAAGTAAAAAAATTTTGGTGGCTAAATTAATTAATGCAGACCAAAAGGATAGTTGGTATGTAGTTAATATTTATGCTCCTAATATCAAGAATGAAAGGAAAAAGGTTTGGGAAACTCTCTCAAAGCTCAGAAGGAAAGATCACTGTGGGCGTTGGATAATAATGGGAGACTTTAATGTCCCTCTTTATGACTATGAGAAAATGGGTGGTAATACAATTCAAATGGAAGGGAGAATTGACCTTATGGAGTTTATCAGCAATGAAGGCTTAATGGATATGGATTTGCAAGGAATTCAGTACACCTGGAGTAATAAGAGATTGAATAAGGAATGCATACAGGCCAGGCTTGACAGGGCTCTCATATCCCCAAACTAGATGAAAGACTATAATTGCAAGTTGGAAGCATACCATAGAATTGGCTCAGATCACTTCCCTTTAATATTCTTAGCGGACAAACTAAACCAAAAAAAGAATCATCCTTTCAAATTTGAAAAGATGTGGCTACAGCATCCACAGTTTGAAGACAAAATAAAAGAGTGGTGGAATATCTCTATAGAGGGATCTGCTCTCTTTCGAGTTGTTTCCAAACTCAAAAATGTTAAAAAGAAAGTCAAGAAATGGAACAAGGACTGTTTTGGAAATATTTTCGTGGAAAAGAAGATCATCAAGGAGAATATTAGTAGAATACAGGGAAAAATTCAGAAAAATGGATATACTGTGGAATCCCAAAGAGAAGAAAGCAAACACTTGGCATAGTATCAAGACATAATAACTAAGGAGGAAATTTATTGGAGACAAAGATCTAGGGTGCAATGGTTGAAAGATGGAGATAAAAATACAAAGTTCTTCCACCTCTCTACCTTGAAACATAGAGCGAAAACACATATTCATCATCTAAAAAAAGGAGCTCAAAAGATAACAGAGGATAAGGAAATTAAGGAGGAAATGATTTCATTTTTCTCTTCCCTAATGAAGGCTGATAGAAACATTGACTTGAAAAGTCAGGCTGATATTCTCCGAGTGATTCCTCCATTGATCACGAAGGAGCAGAATAATATGTTATGTTCTATACCTAAGGAGGAGGAAATTTTTAAAGCTGTAAGATCTCTTGGAGGAGAAAAAGCTCCGGGACCAGATGGTTTCCCCATGTTCTTTTTTCAAAAGTTCTGGAAATTCATAGGAGTGGATGTTAGTAACACGGTGAAGGAGTTTTTTGGAGCTAAATAGATGCTGAAGGAAATAAATGCCACTTTTCTTTGCCTTATCCCTAAGAAAGCAGGTGCGGATAGTCCTGATCAGTTCAGGCCGATTAGTCTATGCAAATCCCTCTATAAAATCATCTCTAAAGTACTAATGACCAGACTAATCCTTGTGATCCCCTCAATCATTGCTGAGTAGCAAAATGGTTTCATCCCTGGCAGACAAATCCTCAATTCAGTTATAATGGTGCATGAGAATATTCATTCACTACTCAAATCCAACACTGAGGGGTTCTTGATGAAAGTGGATATAGCTAAAGCATACGACAGGGTGGATTGGCTTTTCCTTTCTAAAAGCCTTATTGCTTTTGGATTTGAAAAAAGAGTGGTTGATTTAATCAAACAGTTGATATCAACAACTTCTATAGCTTTGTTGGTTAATGGGACCTCGTCTCATTTGTTCAAACCATCTAGGGGATTAAGACAAGGGGATCATATATCCCCTGTCCTGTTCATCATCATGGCAGATATCATGGGTCGCTACCTTGGGGACTTGGTTCAAAGAAGACAATACAAAGGTCTGAGACCCTCTTCGCATCATTTAATTTGCTCTCATGGGCAATTTGTGGACGATACTATTTTTATGGGCCAGTCTGAAGTCACTGAAGCAAGAAATCTTAAGGAAGCCATTAATCTATATACCTCTGCTTTCGGACAACTGATTAATTGGAATAAAAGTGTTGTTTTCTTTAATAACACCCATGTTTACAGACAGAACAAAATTGCTAGAATTCTTGATTGTTCTATAGGATCTTTTCCCTCCACATACCTTGGTCTCCCTTTTGGATTGAAAGCCCCCGAAGCTTTTTGGGAAGGTCTTATTAATAAATTCAGTAAGAAGTTAGCGGGATGGAAAGGCTATCTTCTTAGTCAAGGAGGAAAGTTAACTCTCCTCAAAGCTAGTCTTCAAAGTATACCTACGTATGCATTGAGTCTCTTCAAAATCCCCTCCAAATTTGCTGAAGCAATTGAAAAAATCCAAAGAAACTTTCTTTGGTCTGGATCTGAAGAGAAAAGGATAATGCCACTTATAGCATGGGATAACATATGTAAACCGATTAAGGATGGTGGACTTGGCATAAGGAAAATAAGAAGTATGAACACTGCCCTTCTAGCTAAACAGGGGTGGAGGGTTTTTCAGGAAAACAATGAATGGAGTAAAATTTGGATGCATAAGTACTTATTTAAGGAACATTCAATCCATGATTTCTTTTCCACTCCAGATATTTCTCATCCGTCTGCTATTTGGGGGGCAGTCCAGGGAACAAAACATGTTCTTGAAGAAGGAAGTGCATGGAAAGTTGGTAATGGTAAAAAGGTGAAATTTTGGGAAGATACCTGGGTAAGAGATAAATCTTTACAGGAAGAAATCCAAGATAAAGATGTTATAGAAAGATGTAAACAAAGAGTGGGCACTATGGTTAATCATTATTGGCAGAACAACACTTGGGTAAACCTCACTGACTATGATCAAGATCTCAAGGATATTCAACTATCCCTAAATGCTATATCCCTAAATCCTAACCAAGAAGATAAAATTGTTTGGTATCAGGAGCCAAGTGGACAATTTAAAGTCTCTTCCCTCTTCATCTCTAAGGTAAATGGTAGAAAACCGATTTGGACTAGAGCATGGATCAAGGGGCTCATCCCTAAAATCAAGTTCTTTTCCTGGACCCTCCTCCAAAACAAAATTTTGACCCTGGATAATTTACAGAAACGTGGAATCAATATTGTTAACAGGTGTATTCTGTGTAAGAGAGACCTTGAAGATAGAGATCATCTGTTTGTGAATTGTTCCTTCACTCAGCTTGTTTGGAAGGAGGTTCTCAATATGTGGGGTATTACCTGGGTTCATCAAAAAAATGTTGAACTTTCTCTTAAAAGTTGGTATTGCCCTTCAAATAATCCTGAAGTTATCTTTTTATGGAAAATTACTCTTCCCCATATTTGGTGGGGAATATGGAAGGAAAGAAATAACCGAATATTCAGAAACAAAGAGCTCCCTAGATGGGTGGTTGGCCAGAACATCATTAGAGCTCTAAAGTAAAATTTTTCTTCTCAAAAAAATCCAAGCTCTAATCTAAATGTGGATAATCCCCTGAGGAAGGACATTACTCTCGATAAACATGATAACCCCAGATCAGATGTGACTTGGATTAGTCCGCCTCAAGAATGGATTAAAGGTAATTTTGATGGTGCAGCAAAAGGGAACCCAGGTAAGGCTGGTTGCGGTGGTGTTCTGAGAAACCATGTGGGAATGGTTATTGATGCTATTGTAATTCCCATAGGTATATCAAACTGCCATATTGCTGAAGCTACAGCTGCTCTTCAGACCGTTAAATTAGCTGTGGATTCAGGATATTCTAAATTGTGGCTCGAAGGGGATTCATTGAATGTTATTAATATCCTTAATAACAAGAATTCAGTGTCCTGGACCATAGAGGACAAGGTTAAAGAGATGAAAATTCTTTTGAAGAAATTCAAAGAAGTAAAAATCACCCATACCTACCGTGAAGCCAATGGTGTCGCAGATTGGCTTGCAAATTGTGCCGTCCGGGAGGGGTAGAAAGTGAGGTGGGATGAAACCTTAGAAAGGAACATGGACTTCAAGGCAATCATTCTTCTGGATGCCACACATGCGAAGGAAGGAAGGATTGGATCGTATCAAAATCTTAATGAGTAGGAGGAGTGGCAGCACGGGGAAAGAAACCCAATTATCAAAAAGCAAGGCCCTTAAGAGGGAGAAGCGGACCCTAAAATGCCATATACAAATTCGACGTCCAAATCATTTTGATAGCAATAGGAACCAGGGTAACATCAATAGCAAACGGGATTCTAAGAAAATGAGCATGGCGCGGGAAAGAAAGGGTGAACCCCGTAAACAAGAACCCAAGAGTTGTGCAGACTGGAGAGAGAAACACCAAGTATGGAGAATCTTGCAGAAAGGAAATGTCATGAACTACATGGAAAGGCTTCATGGTTCTAAGCCGCACATCACAATGGCCTTCTTTAAAAATTGGTCTGACGACAGGGTCACCCTGCATGGCGTTACTGTCAATTTAACTGAGGATTTTCTTGCCGAGGTTACAGGGTTGTCTATGGAAGGAATCAAATTTTCAAAGCAAACCAGCATATTGAACGAAGCATTCTGCAAATTCCCCAAAATGGATGAGGAGGAGCAAAAAATAGTAAAAAATGGGGATTTTTATGATTTGGACCAGATAAAAGGGATTTGGAGGGACGTCCTAAGCTGTATCAGGGAATATTTCATCCTGGATGGTAGAAGTAAACGAGTGCATAAGTTCCACTTCATCTTCCTCAACCACTTCAAGCATAAGGTAAGAATATATTTTCCTTTCTACCTTCGCTACTCCCTGATTCAAAGCCTTTATGCTCATAAGAAGAAAGACTTGCGCCCTATTCTTCACGAAGGTCTTATTCTGCTCATTGAAGGCTTTTGCAAGAATAGGGCATTGGTAAAGAACCCCAAACAGGGGAAAAACAAGTTGGCAGGAAA
>JARHVA010008058.1:47500-55000 GCA_037957365.1 Torreya grandis | reverse complement strand
ATTAAAAACACCTTGTTTTTCATAAAACATATAATGATCACCTTCTTCAGATCTTATCTCTCTTCTACCTCTCAAACTACCTTATAGGCCTCTTTGCTCATTTGTGTCTCTTTGAGACTAATTAGGTCATATGACCTTGATATTCATATGTATAAATAATTTCATATTTTCATGATAGATCTGATATAATAATCTTAGTATCTACAATACCTCCTTCTACTCACAATGTGCCATCTTATTCATGTACATTCATACATATACAAATAGGCCTGAAATTACCTTGTCTATATACCATTCATTGCTCAAATGCCACTTAGTTAGATAATCAACCTTAACCTATTATTTCAGACATGGAATAGGTCTTAGGACATCTAATAAACATTATTAAAATATATTTTTATTCCCTTTTGGTCTATAATAACTTTATTACACCTCATTTCACTTTTAGGTGTTATGGAGACCTAATTCCATTAGGTTTACTTTAAGACATGTTACACTTTGTCTTTATTGGAATATTTTTATTCATTTAAAAGTATTATAATTTCATAATTTGATAAAATATACCTTAATAAACATATTATAATGTCTATAACACTTTTTAGTACCAACTCCTTCATGAACACTCCTTGTACCACTATTCACAATTAGGCCTATGAACCTACAGAAAGTCTATGAAACAAAAGTGAATCATGTAAAAAATTTAGTCACATAACCATGAAAATAAAAAAATTGAAAAAAAATATAAGACCTTAAATACATAACCATGTGATTTATAATCCATGACTTAGGGAAAAAGGACCCAAACACTTCTCTATAAATAGCCCACTCAAAACTATCAAAAGACTCCAAAACCTAGTCATGAACAAATTAATCTTCAATAATTGAAAGAAAAATTCCCATGACCATTGATTCTTTAAAAATATAATTTTAATTCTATATACCACTCTCAAATATAAAAATCAAAAGGTATAATGTGAAATATTTATCTTATAGACCAATCTTTTTTCCTCACTACACATAGTTAGACCAAAACTAGACAAACCATTTTGGCTTCAACATTTAAAAATGTTATAATGACTTAAAATATTTAAAAAATCATGATAACTAAAATAAATTAACAAAAAACAAAATCATATGCATTAGATACATTATTTTAGGGCATATAGCATTAAACTCATCACTATAATCTGATTACCTAGAACTACTAGTTTACCTTAACACACAATCATGATGATATTGACATTAAACACCTATATGAAATATTTAAAAGACTTATTATTAACTTAAATTATCATATTATATAATTATACCATTTTATGATATAAATATCACATGTTCAAATGAAAAATATTAGTATTGCAAGCCAATCTTATGAATTCATTATACATAGACCTAACTAAGCCATGTAAACCATTTTGGCTTTATCATTTTCACCAATATGCCTAAATTTAATGTTGTATACAAATAATTAATATGACATAAACATCAATAAAAACATCTCCATGTACTTGGTTTCATCACTCTATCATGATAACTCATTTCTAATCATCTTCTCAATGTTTTTTGGGTTTCTCACTATTTGCATAATTAGGCCTGTTAGCGACTAGATAACTTGGATGACCAATTTATCACATTTGATAACTATAAAAAATAATTAAACCAACATTTAAAATAAATATTATTCTCAATTTTAAAAGTTTTCCAATATAATTTTTTATAACTATAACAACTTCTTTAGGAACAAGCCTATATCTCCACATTTTCTCTCTCCTCTTTCTAATAACCACCACCTATAGGTATTTATTAGATTTAATTAAAATCTAAAAACACTTAAATAATCATTCCAAACCATTATAATAACTTTTTAATTATATCTTCAACATTAGGCCACTATTAGGGTTCTAAGAGTGTTTAAACACACTTCCACTACTAACAATTGTTACTAAAACATAGCCACTCAATCCAAAAACTAATGCCTAAATTTTTTATATATGGCCCTTCCCCATATACCATTAATATATTAGTTCCCATGAAAAGGTTTCATGAGCTAATGATCACAATAAAATCCTTATCAAGTTGAGAACCCTTTATTTTCTATACATGAGACACCTTAAAACACATTTTAATGCCTTATCCTTAAAACTTTGACCTCAAACTTTATGCACATGATTAAAACACATTTAATAATATTTTTAAATTCTCACCTTCTAACACTTCATGTGAAAACTGATCCCGATACCCCATTAGGCCAAAATCTCCCTCTTTGCTCACTTAGACCTTGACCTACAAACCACATTAGGCCTTATAAATGGCCTTCATGCCTATTTCCATGCACTCTAAAAAAATATCACATACTAAATCAACCTCATACATGATTAAAAAATATCATACATCCTTCATATGCCTTGATAATAGATCATGATGCCTCATTAGGATAGATGATGTCTCATTATGCCAAACAAGGTTTAAAAGTGATCTAGTTGCATACTTAATCTATGGGTATTACTTCTATAGGATCACCTTGATACTCTCATGAGTTTTTAAACTCTTTACATATATAATAAATTTCAAACAACCTCTCACAAATTGTCTTACTTACATCACCAAAATTCATTGTGCACACCTTCTCAAAGGGTCTAGACTAGGCTTCTCAAGATAGCTTATACTCAAGAACTAATACTCAAGACTGCTTACTTCAATGCTATGAAAAAAAAACATTCATCAAATAACACTCTAAACACCCAAAAAATAACACTCATTAGAAAACACTCTCATACCACTACAACAACATTGACATCAACTAACAAAAAAATCATTAGGTTGTCTTCAAATTATCTCTCTAACATGAACCTTGACATCAACCATTAGAGGAATCATTAGATTTCATTCAAAATATATCCTATCACAAGGAGTCCTTGTCACATTAATTACATCAATATTGACATAAATGACAACACTTCTCAACAAACTCCCCCTTTGTCATTCATGGCAAAACATTCTTCAATCTAATCACTCTCATCTCCCCCAAACTAGTCAAACTTCCTTCTTGAAATTTCACCACCTTCAACATTAATGAAAAATTTTCATACATACTATAAATTATGGAACCACTCATTCTCCATCTTTGTCAACTATTATTAGAAAATCTTCTATGCTTGTTAATAACTACACTTGGAGATTATGAACAACCTGAATAGCTCCCCCTTAAACCAAGCATCCATCATGTTTATTCTAAATAAAGAGTGTATAAATTAAGCCTAATGGAGTCACCCCTATCCATAAGGAACTCAAAAACATAATCATAGGAGATTAATAGATATACATGCTCTCACAAGGCTGAATATCCTTTATGCTCCTATTAGGCTTGATTAGTCTCTTTGGTTTGACCTCTTCATCATCTATGTGATTAATAATCTGAGTTGATAATGAACATTCCTAACTTGATTTCTCATTTGAAGTATGATATACTGTAGAAAATAGTCCACTTGAGGTTGTAGACTAGACATAACTCACACTTACTATATTTTATTTGTATACATTCAATCACCTTCTCTTTTACACTCTAGGAGATTCAAACCTCTTATTCTGACTTTATGGCTTTCTAACTCTATTAGGAAAGAATCTTAAAATGTGTCCCACATTATGAAAAATCTATAAAATAACCTCATTCATACCTCTTAATTGATTATTCATTTTATAAACCCATACATATTCATTTTTACAGGGTCTTATACACTCTCTTACTCTATGACCAAGCTAATTGCATGTAAAATAGTAACCATGGAATGAACTAGCATACTCATATAATTAGGTTATCTAATTGGTCTTTTCATGTTGAACTTATTGTCTTAATTAGCCATTTCTTTTACATGAGTTTCCTCCTTTTGGTATAATTTTAAACAAAGACCTATCTTATCACTTGTCATCTTTTGAATACTCAATATGTTATCTAGAGCATCAGTTCTCTTTTCAAACTTCATAAAGGTCTTTAACTTACTCGATGGCTTATCTAATTCAATTTTCAAGGATTCCATTTTAGTTCCATACCTATAGCGTTCTTCCTCCTTGGATTTTAAACTAGTAGTGATTACCTCCATCTATACTTCAATATAATTGAAGATCTCATCATACTCCTTGGATGTGTTACTCAGTCTCTCTTCAAACAAACCAATCTAATCTTCATAGTCCTTAACTAATGATCTTGGTTTTTGATCCTTGTTTCTTAACAAACTTCAACTCCTCTAGAGAACTCACCAATTCTTCCTCAAGGTTCAATTTAGCCTCTTATTCATCTAATTCTTCACCATCTATAAGGTCTTTCCCTTTTCATCAACCCTCATTATCACATCCTAAATGTTGTTTTTATAATATCCTCATCATGTGTCCTCAACTAGTGATACCTTGCTCTAAGATAAAGCTTAGAAAATATTTTTTCTCCTTTCATTTGATCAAAGTGATCATTAATACATGACCACAAATATCTTTTACTGATAGTTTTTCTATTTAACATCCTATAACCTAAATATAGTTGAAGAGTGTCATCCTTCTTCTTGATGAAGTCAACTAGTGTAACCTATGGAAGAATGTCATCCTTCTTCTTGATGAAGTCAACTAGTGTAACCTATGGTGACATACTTATTCAAATCATCCATTTCAATAACAACTCCTAAAGTTGTGATTTTAACTCAACCAATTTAGTGGTTGTCATTCTATATGGTTCTTTATACATTGGATTTGATCTAGGTATGATATCAATCAAGAAATCAAACTCGTGCTTAGGTGGAAGTCTTAACAATTCTTCTAGAAAAATGTCATGAAAATTTCTCATGAAAGGATAATATTCTATATATGGTTCCATAGATTCTTCCATCTCATTTATCTTAATTATAAATGTCTAACATCCCTTATTTTGAGCTTTCATGAGTTTAATTATATAAATCTATCTTATCTTCAAATCCCTTTTCTCACCCTAAAGTTGTGTCTAATTTCTAAAATCATCTTGACACTCAACCTTCTTTAGATAAAAATTAACCTTGGATTTATGCTTTGCAAGCCAATTGACTCCTAGGATCACATCATATGATCCCAATGGTGATGAAAAATAATCTACTACTATATTAAACTAAGGCAACCTAATCTCTACTTTGAATCGACACTTGTCAACTTTGACCTTTGATTCATTTCCATACTGTATCGACCATGCATTTTCCATAACTACAACCTTTATTTACAATTTACTAAGCATTATAAGATTAAAAAACATTATGTTTCTCCTAAAAAAATAAAAATATATATTTGATGATTAAAATAAATACCTAAGAGTTTTATGGGTGAAACTTGATACTCAACATATCAATTATCAATAGCTACATGAATCCACTACTGAAACATACCTTGTTGAGAAGCTAAACCCCTATCATTTGATTTTTTCTAAGTAAAATATTGAGAAAAAAGGGTAACATACACACATGAATCAAAATCTAACTATTCCTTTCTTCTCAATCTATTGGTTTCCCTTGAAATCATCCTTTAAACCATTACCAAATTTCTTGTTCCCTAAACCACTATTGAACCTGGCATTCTAATTCTTGAATTGACTATTGGAATATTCACTCCTATACTTATAGTTCTTCTTTTCGAAGGTTGGTTTATAAATTCTAGATTTATTTTTAAATTTATCTCTAACTTTAGAAATATATGTCATTATTTGTTCCTACTTGATCACCTTCTCAAACACCTAATTCATGGTAGATGGACTTTACACATCTACTTCATAGCCAATTTGGGGTTTCAATACCATGATAAATTTCCTAATTCTAAACCTTTCACTTGCCTAATACTAAGCTACATAATTAAGGATCTTGGTGAATCACTCCTACTATTCATTCACTAACAAATCCCCTTGATTAAAATTTTGAAAATTTTTATGCTTTTGGTCTAAGTACAACTATAGAAGCCATTGAGATTTAAAAAGTGTCACAAACTATTCCTAGGTGGTTGTGGTTGAGTTGAGGTTCTTTTAAATCTTATTTTTCGACCACCAAGTTGATTCTTCACCAATAAGATTATAAACTCCCTAGACTATTTTTGTGACTTTAGAATAATTTAGAATCTCAAAAGACTTCTACATTTCTATCAACCATGCTTCATCTCCATCCCCTAAAATAGTTCCATCAAACTTGGGTGGATTTACCTCTTTCATGTCACGAGCCAAATTTGTATCTAATTTATCTCTCACATCCTACGGAACCTCCTCATGCCTCTATTATCTTTAGGTTCCTCTTGAGCATTCTCCTCCTTATCGACATAAACCTCCCATTATAGGGTCGCAATTCGGTCTTTAGTCTCTTGGATGGTTACAAGGATTTGGTCTAGCTTTGTAGCTTGTTCAGTGGTAAAATGATTTGGATAAATAGGGAATTTAGTATTCAAAGTAACTTCACTCATAGTCTAACATGCACCATTATTATTCCTCTTATTAAGAGAATAAGTTTGCATTAGTGGACACATTAAGTCCTAGAGTTTGAGCCTCAGGTCTGATACCAAAATGTAACAATCTCAATGGGTTTTATTAGAATATAGTAATTTTTTAAATATTTTATTAGACATATTATCATATATATTTCATCACGAGAAACCTAATTAGTTATCTTTAACTATATATATTAATTTAGTTAACCATAAGTTTTATAGTTAATCAACTTAGCTATTGATCACCATGAATAGATAAAATAATCAAGAATAATGTTGAACAATAATAAATATTATATCTAATCATAATTTAAATAGTAAAAATTTATCCACATCTAATAGAACATTATATCTACTATTGTATATGTATAATGTATAAATATTAAAATTTTTAGTAATACAATAATAATATCTCAAATGATAAAATATGATACAAATCTCTACAATGCAGAGTCTCCATGGCTCAAGTATCAATATGTAATTTAAAGTTTAGTCCCTAGAATTGTACACCAAATGGGAGGGAGAACATTATTCGAGTGCTTTTTCACACCAATCATAGACCATAGATCCCCCACACTATCTCCCAAATAAGTGGATGGCCTTCCCTTTACATATGGATAGATAATGATGGTGGGGGAATCTAGAGTAACAAACCATAACCTGTGTTGAAGATATCTAATACATAATGTGTAGCATAAATAAATATATTATAATATGATATCACATAAATGAGAAAACTATATCAACATATGAAATGATATTATTTAATCAAAACATTACATTGGCCAAAGTTTTCAATAATTAATGATCTCTAGGATTAGTTATATTCATACACACCACTTGATTAGATTACACCTCATCTTGCATTGATGGCACTAATTATGTTGTTGGAATCCATCCATTAATTATTTAGGGTCATGGATGCTACATTTGATAAAAATATATAATAATATAAAAATGAGTAGATTCATTCATAATATTTCACTTTAGCAAATAAAAATCATGTTAAGTATAAAAATATCTAATAAA
>JARHVA010008058.1:0-42500 GCA_037957365.1 Torreya grandis | reverse complement strand
ATAATAGCTTTGATATACCTATTTATGAAACATTTGGTTCTTTGAAGTCAATAATATCTATATAGGATATGGTGAGAAAATAAAGTACTATGGATATGAACCAAGTTAATCAATGGCAAGATTCATACAATAAGATTAAAACATTAGTTAAGGTATTGATGGAAGCTCATATTCCTGAGTTCCAAATAGTTATCCCATCACACCTAAACATGTCCATGATTATCTTGATGGAGAAGATCAGGGATGGAATAAGTGGTCTAAAAGTAATGAAATTATATCAAGAGACTTTAATGGAAGATATAATTTACAAGTACTTTAGAGCTTGATCAAGGATCCAACTATCCTCAATCCCATTGGTTTGATAACTGATGAAGAATTCCAACATAGGGATACTCAATTCATCCAAGAAGTGAATAGTAAAACCCAAGGAACTATACGAATATATAATAAGTTCATATTGGACATGATCCTATCATCAAAGGAGAAGATAGGTAATGTTAGAAGTATTAAGGAAGCCTTTGATAGAGCTGATAAAAACTTTAAAGAGTTGGTAGGGAAAGAAGAGGAATTTTTCATGGATCTACTCATCAACCTCAAACTAACAGATACATAATATGAAAAATCCATGAATATTTTGTAACAAAGATGAAAGGCTATGATAGCAGGAGTGTCTCAAAGTCAACTGAGTTGACTAGTATATTTTTTGTACTTAAAAGCCTTATAATTCATTAGAAAGAATATTCTATTTTGTAAAAGCATGTGAAATTTATAATTCACATATCTTATAGGTTAGTCCATTTGAAAAATATCATTATTTATAGATATTTTTTAAAAAGACACCTATCCTTGACACTTGTCTAGTTTTCATTTGATATGACTAATAGACATACCTCATAGTTGGCCTCGAAAAGGGCTATTGTCATTTGTAAAAAAGTGGAAGTTTTTAGATCAAACTTATGTATAAATGTTGGAGAAATCAATATAATCAAGGGAGTTCTACAACGATTGTCTCATATTTATCTATGTGATTGTTTTCATGGCTACTTCCTCAAGTATCTGGTTTGATGTTCAAAGTTGAATTATTTTCATGAATTCTAGATGTGCATATGTTAATGTAGAGTTGTTAATTTGAGTTTATCCTAGGTTGAATAAAATATTTTAGATTCATTTCATTTTCCTTTCTTTTTTTAAAGATATGAAAATGCAATTTTCTCATGGAAGTAAATATGTAAAGTGAATTTGTGTTCTTATTTACATTGTTTCAAATATCCTTAGACATTTTCCTAGTATATGATATGATCTATGATTTTGGAACTTTCATGTCATATGCTAGTTAAATTGCATGTCTTTGATGAAATTGAAGATTTATCATGATATCTATACTAAAGATAAGAAACATCCTTCTTTCTAACCTACCCTACCTATTTTGTCTTTCTTTTTTTTTATCAAATCACTGTAGTTTAGCTTTTCATTATAAATATTCATGCTAGATTAGGGTTTGGACTTTAGGTTTTCTTAATGATTCATTAGACCTAGTTAAAATTACTCTCATCTTTAAAAAACAAGCTTCAAGAACATGGTTGATCCCAAAAACCATTTACATATTCATTTTGTGAACATTTATATAGTTTGGCCTCTATTCCACTATAGATATTATGAATATAAAAACCAATAACTCATGCAATAAATTCATTGCATCTAGATATTAGAAGTGTTTTAAACACTATATAAACCATGTGATATAATTTCATACATCAATAGGTAAAATTGGCATTAGAAGGAGGGTCTTAAGCTAAAGCTTTGTGAATTTGAAGTATCTTAGCTAATTTTAGTGAATTTTGTTCAAAGATAAGTTTATCCTTTGAATATTTTTATTTTTTTAGATCAATTATGTAAAGATCATTTATATTCATGGTTTTAGAAAAATATTTAGGATTATTTAGCTAAAGATAGCTATTCTTTGAAGATTTATGTAAAATTATTGCAAAGATTGTTTAAGCTTTGTGAATATGACATGTTCAAGGTTAGTGATAGTAATTTTGTGTAAATATCACTCATACTCACAAGTTTGGAGGTATCTTTAGGATAATATAGTTAAATTTAATTTTTATTTGAAATATCTATATGATTTGTTTTAGATTTTACTTAACGTGCAAATATAATCATTTCTTTTTACAAAGATAAGGTTTATATGTCATATTTTGAACATGATTTAGAGTTTACTAGCTGGAACTACAAAGAATAATAACTCGGTCAAGGTCTGAGACAAGGATACCTCTTCTTTCTTTGGAAATTCATAGGAAAGCAAGAAAAAATAAAGGTAAGTGTACAGTTTCTAAATCTCAAGCTACTTCACCTATTCATGTTTCTCCTATATTCAATACTCATTAAGGTATGGATTGTTTAGCTGGATCTTCTATCAATATGCTTGGTCAAGTACATGACTTACCAAGAAATCCTAACAAATATTTACCATTTTTTAGTCGTACAGGTGTAGTTGCTACTGAAAAATATATTAATTCCTTTAAGGCTATCTTGAGATGGTTAAATGTGGTTCATGAAGATGTTTATTGCATATTGTTTTATTTTACCTTTAGAGATGCAACATATGTTTGGTTTCTAGATATTCCTAAAATTTAAATTACTAGTTGGAATGATTTTGACAATTACTTCATTAATCAGTTTGGAAAGATCATTAGTCCTTGTGTCCTTTAGCAACAATTCACTATAGTCAAGAGAGATTCAAATGAAACCATTAGAGCTTTCAATGATACATTTCAAAAGATATTTAATAGAACTATATCTCCATATAGGATTGGTTAAGCTTTAGCTTTATAAATTTACAAGGATGCTTTAGATCTAATGACTTATGTATTTCTAAAAAGATCTATTCGAGTCATAAATACATTAGCCTTGGCCTATGTTAAAGCTATGAAAATCAATGATCAAATGCAACCCCAAGGTAAATTAGCATATGTTATTCCTAACATCAATCTTAATTTTATTGCATTTAATAATATTCCAAATTCTAATCAAAACATGCCTACTATGAATCAAACTCTAGTTTTAAAATAATCACCTTTGAGTCATTCTCATCTTGGTTAGAACCTAGGGTTGGTAAATAACCCTCAAAATGGATCCTAGCCATAAAATCAATAAGCTATAGTGCCAATAACTAGTAATAGTTCTCAAGTCCACAAATAAGAGGTGCCTAAGAATGAAAATGACTCCATATTGAAAATGGTTTAAAAATTGATCACTGATTTTCTTTAGTTGTAATAACAAGTAGGTAACACTAGGGAAAGTTCCAACATAATCTATTATTATCAGAGGTTTAATGTACCTATAAATATGTTTCAAAATATCATAAACAACAATAATAATGAGTCATCTACAAATAAGGAGCTACCTAAAGTAAATTTTTCTGAAGTAGCTTTAACTAATTATTTCAAGGTTGATAACACTATAAAACTTGGTACATCTAGCTCTTCAGAGGCATCTAAATATTTTAAAATAAATTTTATGATGGAGATGTTTTATTTTATATTTAAATAAGAAAATAAACCATAAGATACTCTAGAGGATGGATTTACCATGCTAATTATGGAGAAATAATCTATCCTTTCTGAAACAATTGAATAAGATGAGTTACAAGAGATTTATCAATAATTTACAGTAGTTGATATAGATCAAATACAATTTAATCTTTCTTTAGAAAATAGCTATGAGGATAACTCATATAGAGTCATTTATAAAATGTAGAATATTACTAAATATGATGAATAGTGGTAGTAGATATACCATGATCTAATGAATTTTAAAAGGCAATGTTATTCTATAAATCCCAAATCAAGATGAGTTGGATCTTGATTAGACAGATGAGGTGCCATTAATTATATAATAAGAAGATGCAACAAGTGCAATAGATCAAGAACTTTCATATGATTATAATAAAAGGTTATAAATATTTGATCAACATGTTTCAAATGTTAAGATTGTTAATGAATTTCATGGTTTTTAGTTGATCATGATGAATATGCATTTTTAGATAACTTGGAGAGATTTTGTGCAAATATTGGTAATCTATCCCCACCTCATCTGGAGATTGAGGAATGTTTTATGAAAAATACTATTGTGTCTATTGATGAAGAATAAATTAATGATATATTATATCTAATTTTGGATACCTATCAAGAAATGAAAGACATCAATCCAAGCATACCAATTGAGTTACAAATAAAATTATTGAATGAGAGTAAGACAAGTCATGATCAATCTATGAATGTAGTAGATTAGTATTCTTGATGCAAGAAATAATAATTTATGAAGAATATTATTAGATATTGGATCTATATCTTCAATTCATATACTTGAGAAGTGAGATAGAAATCCAATTTGCATCATCTAGAAGACATAAACATGAAAGTGTTCCTATATACAAAAAGATTCCATCAAAAGGAATTAATCATGCTTCAAGGGTTTATGGTAGATTAAATGGATTTTCATTTTATCCTAGAGGAATAATTGTTTCTCTAGTATGTTTTTCATGAAGTATCTATAAGATTATTTAATCACTTTATCTAGGTTTAAGTTAGTTTCTTTCCCAGTACTTATCTATAAATAGTGTTTGTGAATATTTGTTGGCTTGTGTGTTTGTTTTCTTTGATTTATTATTTTATTTTCAATAAGTCTTTTCCAATAAAAGTCTTCAAGCTCCAAATTCATCTAAAATACTCAAAAGTACTTCATAAACTTAAAATGAGGATATGACTCTTACATATTGGTTGATAATGGATCTTGGAAACTCTAAGCTTAATGTCATGATTTTGAGAAATTGGTAAAGATTGATAAATAGATTAGTTGTTCCTTAAAAATCTTAAACCTTATTTTGATCTAAGTTTGATTTTAATAAAACTTGAATATGGTTGAGTGAAAATTTGAATTATCAAAACAAATTCATGTTAGTACTTAAAGAAAATTATTTGTTGGGATGAAGTTTATAACAAAAGATGATTGTCTAAAAATCAAACCTGTGACAAAAATCCTAGAACCTAGGTAACTCTGACTCCCAACCTTTGTTGGAAAGCTAAATAGAATTAGAAAAAAAAAATATCTTTATTGAAAATTTAAATTTTTTTTGAGAAAAGGTGATTTTGGTAACCTCCATTGGGGCTATGGACACCTGAATAGTAGTGGAATAAGGACTAGAGTGGAACCAAAGGTATCTCTATCAAGACTATGGATGCCTAGATAGTAGAAAAGCAATGCCCAATCCTTCCCCTTTCCTAAATCATGATTCATAATGAATATCTAAATATGCTACAAGTCTATGTTAATGATTAAGGTCATTAAATCTAAGATTTATTCTATGAATTCCATGGAAATCAATAAAGGAATCAAAGCACACACATAACATGATTGCATTTTCATATTTAATCCTAATTCTACATTGTTAAGACTTTTTTTAATTATGAATTTATCTTAATAATGGTACCTGATCATGTGTAATGATTAGTCTAGTTATTATTTTGAACAAAGATTATTTTTTTTCTAACATTTTATAATATTTCCCCCAAAAGTCACCATTTGTTGAGGTCAACATACCCCCATTTTTAAAAAATGAGGACCTTGGTTTAAATTACAGAAATTCATTCTTGATCAATGTGCATTATTGAGCATCACGTCTTGATTCAGCTTACACTATCATCTTAGCTCATAAACTTTATTTGACTTTATCCAATGTTTCTAACATTTGCTTCATGTGTCTCCATCTTCTAGGTTTAATGGACTCTCATTAAGATATATATATATATATATATTTATAGTTTATGCTCCAATGATCAATACAACCCTTTTGATTAACTTGTGATATTTAATTGATTAACTAACTCCATGTTTAAATGAAAATTAAAACCTTAGTCTAAATAATTTAGCCTAGGTTCTTATTGAAATGGATTTACATTATCTATGGGTGACTTTATTTATTACTAGCTCTTTGTTTAGTTTAAACTTAAGTTTTAATTTAATTTATTAATTCATTTAAACCCTAATCTAAAATTACCCTAAGTCTTTATATATCTTGAAAACTTATTCATTGATTTTATTGGTTGAAGGAAGGAATTAAATACGATGTTACCAAGTGGAAAAATTTCAATAATTCATATATAATATCAACAATGAGCAAGAAATTCCCTAAAGTCAATAAGTCAAAATTCCCTATATTATAGATCATTAGTTAGTGTTCAATAGTAAAAATTTTGATCAATGGTGAACTTGAAATCAAAATGTCAAAAGATCTCAAGAACTAAATTAATAATGACAAGTGTTATAATCATAGTGAACTACATACAAATCCATGGTCCACATTTAATCAAATGAATAAATAGAAAATTAATGGTCCACATTTGATCATGCATTCAATAGATCAATGGTGTATATTTAATCAATCAAATCAAGATACATGGTATGTGTTTAATATTGTAGATGACGTTCAATGGTACAAGTGAGTGAAAGAGTCAAAGAGTCAAAGATCCCATATCTAATGTGAAGATACCATGTGGTGCAGAATAATTCATCAAATGAATACTATCTATAGAGTACACATAAATCATGTGATATTACCAAGTGGCATAATCTCATAAGCCCTGATTAAATAAACAATGGTTGTGATGAAAGTCAAGGCTAAAATATTTCTAAAGAGATCAATGGTGTGCATTTAATCATTAAAATCAAAGATTTATGGTGTATACTTAAACAATACATTTAGATATCTATGGAGAGAATTTTATCATGATCTAGGATTGTATGAAGTGATGACACAAGTCTAAATGATAACAATCACATTTTAAAAATAAATGACTTACGTGACAAGTCAATGCCACATGGGAAAATAAGTTAGATGAGAATATCTTATGGACATAAGCATGAAAATTTATAAATGCATGATCAAAACATGATTTTCATCACCAAATCATATATTTATAACTTTATTACCACCATTAAAGGTCTATTTAAACATCCAAAAATCCCTAAACTATTCCTAGAATCAATGTGTTGAGTTGAGAAGACCTAAATTATCAATTATAAAGGGATAATTCAATTGGGATTATAATAATCATAACACATGGAAATGTTTTAAATCAAGTAATTAAGTTATATATGTCATTGGATGTAGAGGTTTGAGTTTTCAAGGACACACAATTTTTCATTACTTCATTAAATACAAGGGAAAATAATTGCTTAAAGTTGTTCTAGATAATTAAGAACTAGGGAGTTATAACCAAAGAAGAAGAGAATATCCTCCCAATGAAGAGACTCTATGATGATATTGTGGCCATTCAAATGACTGGACTACATTATGCTATTGCTAAACCAGAGAATAAGTGGTGGAATATCAATTATTCAATGGAATAGATGGAGGTTGTAATACCAAGAGAAAGGGACTTTTCCACAATTTTACTATGACAATTGGCAAGACTATTTTTGGATAGTGGGATCACATTGAGGATGCTTCAAAGCATAGACTATATTTTAACTTGAAAATTGATGAGCATAGATAATGGGACCCTTATGTAAGGGCAAAGGAACATCTAAAGATTAAAAGTATTTTTAATATACCTTATGAGAATGAGCCCAGTGTATTTGATTTTATATATACTAAGGCATCTACTTACTATGAGGTAACTATAAGATTAAAAAACACAATATAAATCCTAAGTATAGATTAAATAGAGATCAAAATATGGAGGGCAGGTGGTAATTTGGTCTTAGACAATATCATTTGATAGATGTTGATTCTTCTAAAATATCATCAATAGATAAACATGTAGAACATAAGCCTAAAGAGAGAAGGCCAGGTGAAATTGCTTCTAGTCATCTACTCTTAAATCTTCTAGAATAGTAGAGTAATGGTTACTTTAATAGGAGGTTCATATGATAGCTCTAAATCCTCATGAGTCTATTGAAGATGAATTAAAGATTCTGTATATGACATATGATATAGATTCATATGTAGAATAGACATGTGTTGAGGAAACTAAGTAGGATAAAGAAAAAGAGAAGTCTCTAGACTTAGTAGCCATTGACACTCCCAAGAGGAAAGCTAAGACTCCCATTATCTCAAAATCTAAGAAACTAAAAGTGAAAATCACACCACCTTTTGAGAATGTCAATTTGTTCAGTGAGGAGAACATGTTATATAGACCACCTCTTCCTAAATGGTTTATTTATGAACCAAGGTTATAGAAATTACCTACTGCATATCATCCATGGTATCTTTTAAGATATACTAACATGTCTATGACATAATAATTAAAACCTTAGATAATTACTTATCAATAGGAAGAGGCAAGGAAATTATCTACTCCAAGTTAATCAGTTGACATAAAAATAGGAGTTCCAAGTAAGTATATGGGTCAATATTTAGTCGGGGTTAGATATGATCTAGGTATTACTAGTTTGCAAGGAGTGACTAAGATAAAAATAAATGAAATAGGTGAAGATGTTGTGCATCAAAAGGTTAAACCTTTGACCCATTTAACTCATAAGAAAGGACAAAGACTAGGGGATGACCTTATATTTGAAAAGGATGTCATAGAACTAGCTCAATCCTAGGTAGAGAGGTTGAAAGCTACCATTAAAGGTCTAAAGCAATAAAATAATAACTTGGAAGATAAATCCATCCTATCAGTTCTAAGGAACATTGATAATAGATTTAAAATAATTATTTATGAAACATTTGGCTCTTTGAAGTCAATTGGATGTAAATGGGATATGGTGAAAAAATAAATTACTACGTATATGAACCAAGTTAATCAATGGCAAGGCTCATACAATAAGATAAAAACATTGGTCAAGGTATTGATGGAAGGTCAGATTATTGAGTTAAAAATAATTAACCCATCACACCTATATATGGCCATGATTATTTTGATGTAGAAGATTATAAATGTGAATAAGTGGTGTACAATCATGGAACATATATCAAGAGACTTCAAATAATTAGAAGATAGAATGGGTAATATCTAGGGAGATTTATTAAGGATCCAACCATCCTTAGTTCTATTAGATAGATAATTGATTAATAATTCCAACATATGGCTACTCAATTCATCCAAGAAGTGAAGAAAAAAATTCAAGGCAATATAGGGATAGATAATAAGTTCAGCTTGAGAATGATCCTATGAGAAAAGGAGAAGATAGGTAATATTAGAAGCATTAAGGAATCCCTAGATAGAGTTGATAAAGACTTCAAATAATTGGCAAGGAAAGAAGAGGAATTGTTTATAAATCTCGTCATCAAACTCAAATTGATTGATACATAATATGAAAAAGGGATTAATATTTTGAAGCAAAGACAAAAGGCTACAGTAGTAGGGGTGTCCCAAAGTTAATTGAGTTAACTAGTATATTATTTTGTGTCAAAAAACCTTGTAAATAATTAGAAATATTTTTTTTTATAAAAGCATGTGTAATTTGTAATGCACATGACCTATAAGTTACTCCATTTTGCAACTATCATTAATTCTACATATTTTGAAAAAGGATACCTGTCCTTAACACTTGTCTAGTTTTCATTTTATATGACTGATCGACATACCTCATAGGTTGCCTATAAAAGGGATATTATCATTTGTAAAAGGGAGGAGGTTTTTAGAATAAAAACTTTATATAAATTTAGGAGCAATAAATATAAGCAAGGGAATTCTAAAAATATTGTCTCATATTTTTTTATGTCATTTTTATCATGGCTACTTCCTCAAGTATCTAGTTTGATGTTTAGATTTGAATTGTTTTCATGAATTCTAGATGTGTATATGTTAATATAGAGTTGCTAATTTAAGCTTATGCTAGGTTGACTGAAATATTTTAGATTCATTTCATTTTCCTTTTTTTTCTTGAATATGTGTGAATGCAATTATCTCATGAAAGTAAATATGTAGTGTTAATTTGATTTCTTATTTGCATTATTTCAAATATCCTTAGACATTTTCCTGCTATATGATAGGATTTGTGCTTTTGGAGATTTCATGTCATATTCTAGTTTGATTGCATGTCTTTGATGAAATTTAAACTTTGTCATGATATCTAGATTAAAGATTATAAACATATTTATTTCTTCCCTACCCTACATATTTTATCCTTTTTTTTATCAACTATAGTTTAACATTCATTATAGATATTCATGCTAGATTATGGTTTAAACTTTAGGTTTTGATCATTATTAATTAGACCTAGTTTATATTACTTTTATCTTTAAAAACAAGCTTTAAGACCATGGTGTCTCCCAAAAACCATTTACATTTAATTTTGTGAATAGTTATATAGTTTGGCTACTAATCCACCACAAATATTATTAATGTCAAAACCAGCAACTCATGCAATAGATTATTTGAATCTAGAAATGAGAAGTGTTTTAAACACTATATAAACCTTGTGATATTATTTCATGCGTCAACAATATGTATGTATTTACAGTCCCTTTTTGTATCATGAAACCCAAATTTTATACCCAAAAGTTCAAATTAGTTTACGCAATTGAATGCTCATATAGTTGAGAGTTTTTAGTCTATATTTTAAATATCTTAATGAATACATAACAAACTAGTTTGAAATAACTAGCTCACACCAGATAATGTATATACCCATGAAGATTATTCATTCCCTTATATGATAGATATTATTAAAATGGAAGACAATTTTAAGGATAGAACTTGATTAAATCCAAACAAACATGTTAAATCCTACAACCCTACCCCAGATTCCCTTATGTTACCCTGGATTAGATGTATGGTTTTGTGGAGGTCAAGACTTCCATAGGGCTCTACATATATCCCTCTTAAAATTACCATAGATTTTAAAACAAAAGTAAACCCAATAATGATTCCTTTTAATATCCATACCACATTACATAGAGGAAAATTAAATACAAAACCAACCTAGTAATTTGCTAAGAAAATTGATTATTCTCCTTTTTTTTCTCAAACATTCTCCTTTTTATTTTATATTTTCTTTCCACTATATGTCATTTATAGAGACATATCAGCATAGCCTTCTCTATTTTATTTTCATTTCTCTCTGTTAGCTTACTTTCCATCCTCTTCACAAACATTAATGATAGATATAAGTGATTGAACATAATTCATGAAAAAACTTAGCTCAACCAACTCCATAGTCCACCAATATACAATACACATCAACCTTCATGTTTTTATCTAAGTGATGGTTAAATAAAAGTTAATGGATGATTAGAAATCCTAATCATCTTAAAACTTCTATTAAAATCCCTAAATAATTATTTTATAATATTTATGAAATATTTTCCTTACAATAATTTATCAACTTGACCAACAATAAAATAAACCAAAACCTAGAATATTCATGCTATAATATTCAATAACTATCAACTTAGTTGATATTAACTTTCTATGCCAAGTCAACTACTCATTTAACATATAATATGGGCAATACTAATATGTATTCAAAGACTATAGCTTATGTTACCATGTCATCACAAACAAACACTTTGCAAATGCAATGATTCCCTAAATCATTTAAAAATTATAATCAATGTCTATTTTATTATGGATATTAAGTCCTTGATCAACATTTAATCAAATATATTAACTTTTAAAATAATACTATTTAATATTATGATATTTTGATAAACACACACATCATAATAATCTTTAATTATTATTACCTAAATCTTATAGATTAAATTAAAACTATGGAATTAATCATAAAATCATATCATTATACTATATTTCCATACCTAATAAGGTAGTAAGGTAAGTATACACATATAGGATTTGATTATTTAGTCAAACAATTAAATCAAGTAAGTTAAGCTACATATGATCATAATAATTAATGAAATCACTCAAACAAATCAACATGATCATTAACAATAAATATAATAGAGAAAATATATAAGATCACAATACTCATTCAAATTGAAAACAAAGAATACTAAAACTATGTATTAAACAAGTTAACCACATAATCATGAAGTAAAAATGTGGTATGTTCAAGGGTTTTTGCATTAATTCTCTATCATCCCCTAACATCTCCATCTAAACCACCCTCTTGGATGATGCTCTCCATCAATCACACTCTAAAGGAATAATTTCTCCTACATCCACCTCATAAAAATTTAGTTATCCTGAAACATCAGTATATCCATAAAATATTGAATTATAATTAATAAACATAATCATAATATATTCAATGTAAAAGTATTGCTAACTCATATCAAACTAATCATGTAAATTAAGCAACATAAACTATCCCATAATCAGCATATGCCATAAAGCTTAATAAAATATTAGTTTATTAATTAATAAACCATAATAATACATGGATCAAATAAGTTATTTAACTTAGAGAGAAATTGGAATGTGACATGTGGTCTCAAAGTAACGGTTTAATGATTGAACTTGATGCATCCAATAACTTAAATATATAATCATAATTTCATTAAGTAGAATAGAATGAGATAAATCAGTTGGTGAGGTAACTTATAATGTAAACCCTCAAGCTAATCATAATCAAGTAGTAGTATATAAAGTTACAAAACCCAATTAGATACTCATTGTCATGACTAATACTAGAAAGACAATAGAATATGTAAATTGATAATTTCATGGACCTAAAGAGAAAGTTGAACAAGAAGTTCCATATGAAAAACCTAAGGAAAAATAATTTGCTTATGAGTAGGGGCACGAGGAAGGTCACCAAGTGTCTATATATTAATTAGTTGCAAATCTTGCATGTGACATAAATAAATTGAATCCACCCAAGTTTGATGGTATGGTTTAAGGTGATGAAGCTAAATCTTTGGTCATAAAAATGTAAAAGTATTTATATATTTAAAATTATTTTGAGGTAACAAAGGTTGTGTGGGAAGATTGCCAATAGTTAGAGAAGTATCAACTTGATAAGCTAATAAGAAGCTTAAGATGCACCTAGATTATAAGACTACCACATACAAGCAATTTGTGACTCTTTTCAGAGCACAATGGTTACCCCAAGTTTATTTTGATCATAAATTGATAGATTTATATAATCTAAAGGGGATTTTTAATTAATGAATACTGGGAGAAGTTCACTAATATATTAAAGTATGTTTTATACTACCATAAGGATGGTTTTTTGCATCAATAATTTCATTATAAGTTTGAAACCCAAAACTGGGTGTGAAGTGAATGTATATGGACCATCTACCATGGATTAGGTATTTGAGAAGGTATTAAAGCAAGAAGAAAAGTTGAAATAAATAACAAAGGCTAGAGATAATTTTAAAAATAAGTTTGGCAGATCTTATACACCCTTTAAGAAGAATAACTTGAAAAAGAATAGGAATTCAAAGAATTGGTTTAATAGATAAAATGTAAGATTTAGTAATGATTCTAGGAATATGAAACTCAGAGGTAATTTTAGATAAGGACTCAAAGGTGATAATCAAGTTGACAGAAAAAGACCACCCACTGAATGTTTTACTTGTGGAGGAGATCATTATGCTAAGGATTATCCTCTATGGAAGATAAATGTCACAAATAATAATATATCCACTTCTACATCATATTAGGGAACCTTTCAACACTATATTCATGTATTATTGGTTAATCATAAATTAAAATTAAAATATTCTCCCATTTAAGTATCATGTACTTTATTTAGAAATCCTATTTCTATTTTGATAGACACATGAACTATTGAATGCTATAGCTCTCCTTGGATTCTAAGTAAATTACCTACGAAGGTGTTAATGCTTCTAAATGTACCATAGGTGATCTTTAGTGTTGATGAACACTTCTCATTTTATGATTTGAAAAATCCATGGCATGAGTTTAAATTTATGACAATTCAGTGATGTTTGTGGTGGAATAAAATTAGAGTATGGAAACTATCCACAATATTTGTTTAGTTTAGTGGTTGGGAGCCACCAGGATCTAAATATTTAGATCTTTATGAATTTAATGATTTCCAAATTAATATAAATGAATATTAATAATGATATTTAAATAAAAGTGAGTCTTGATAATAAAAAAATAAGAAAATGGAAGGTTAAGGTAGAAGGGAAATATATTGCAAATTCTCATCTCAAATATTATGACAAAATTCTAATTACTTTGAACACAAATGAACCAATATATGTAATAAAATAACATGAAATCAGATTACATCACAAATAAAGAACCATTTGGAGTAAATATAAAAATCATAAGTAAGAACCATGTTTAGTTTAAATGTTTGCTACTATGGTCTAAATAGCCTGAGCACATCCAAATGCAAAGCAAAATAAAATGAAGTATACTTTAGATATTTAAAGTTAATCTAGAATTAACCAAAATAAATAGCATTATGGTAGAGAATGTGATTTAAATTATTAATAATCCTTAAAACTTAAGATGACAACATGCAATTGAGAGACATCATTAACATTTGATAAACTATCAAGACAATCTTTTCAGAATTCCTTAGTTATATAAAATGCTCCTAGTATATAATTGATCAAAATATCTCCCTCACAAAATGGTAATCCCCTACCTATTTATAGGAAACATAAGTATTTCACATGTTAACTTTCTCAAAATATCCATTTTCAAGATAAGGATAGTTATTCTTAATACAAATATTACAATGTATATGACCTACTACATCAGAATTGACAAAAGGAAACCATATATGCTAATAGGCTAGCATATTTTTGTTACAAAGGGATATTATTTTACAAATTACATTGGTATTGGGCCCCTCAATTATGCCTATATGAGGATGTCTTTCACATTTCTGTATTACTCTTTGATTAGCTCAAAATTCACTACAAGTTTCATTAGACAATCCTCCTCTTGATTTTCCAATGTGTCAAATTCCTTCTCAGCCTTAGCCATGAGTTAGTTGATACATTATGCTTCCATTATTTTCTTCCTTAAAGTGAGGATGGTGTCAAGGATCTTCTGATTATTTTTGTTAGAATGGCCTTGATTTTCCTTAATACCCTAGATATGGGCACCAACTCTCTGCTTGAATTATCCTTCACTGATCAAGTCCATAGTAGTGGTTTAAGAAGGGTTATCCAACAGGTTCCCCAAAAGTTTCAAAATTCTAGTTACCATTTCCTTATCTTATTTGATGAATTTTTCAACATTGTTGCACCAAGTGATCAAATCTTCTTGCTTATCCATTAAAACTACCATGAGGATATCTAAATATCTAAGCTTGATGATCTCAAAGTTGATGGTCTACTTTGTCCTATGCACCTTAATGAGTTCTATCATCTAAGCTTGAGAATCCTACCATTAGGTGATAAATGTTTGTGTCATCTTAGCTTGATGGTTTAAAGCACTTAATCTAAGCCTGATGTTCTCTAAATTCTCAAATGTATCCAGCAAAGATTTATTTAGCACTTGTAATATGTCCTTAAGAATTGAGAGTAGGACTTGACCCTCCAAATCTTAATTCTCCTTCCCCAAGTTGATGATCCTTTTCTTAATTACTTGGATTTTGGCCATATTCATTGATGATTGTTCAACCGCCAAACTAGCTACATGCTCTTGATGGATGGGATGTTCCCTTGCTTCATATCCTTCAATAAGAGTTAAGCCCACAAAAGGTTCCACCTTTTGAAAGGTGAACTCCTCAATGCCAATGGTGGCCTTCTTTAGCACTATTCTCTCTAAACCTGATATATCTAGATTGAAATGCACTATTGTGTTAGACTCCATAAACTATGGTTGCTCAATAACTTATACATTTGAACTCTTAAAGGCCCCTGGGTTGTCAATTTTATAAATTTCATTGTCATGAAGGATTCAGATCCATCTATCTACCTACCTATTTATAATGTCCTAGATCCATTGCTTGACATTATCACACACATCTATGCCGAATCGGATTAAGGCCCATGATGGAGAGAGAGATGGGATTTTTTATAACTTCCCATAAAAAAACTAGTCAGGATTGGCTAGTCCATAAATAGGGTTCTCATCACTGAAGAGGTTAAATTCACTAGTAGGGTGAGTGAAGGTTAACCTAGGCTCCATTTAGGTGGTAGGGGCACCAAGGAAAATTCTAATTGTCTCTTTCCTCCTTCTAGTGGGATCAAATCCTTGATTTTTGCATTAGACGAACCCTTTTCCCTGTCATAATTATAGGTAATTATAATATCAATAAGGGCACTCTCCACTATTTTTCCTACCTCTAGGGTAATCATTCTAATGATTTCCACTGGGGAAGGAGGCCTATGTGGGTATGCCTAGGGTTGAGGACATTTTCCAAGTCTATACTCTATCTTTTGCTCCTCAACCACAACTTTACCTTTTATTTTTATATCCTTAGGCTACCTAACCTGGGGTGGCTTTATCAATTTTTATTATTGAGGCTGAAAATATTATCCTCCAATAGGTGATCATTGATGAATACTCCTATATGGTCCTATAAATAAGTGATAATTCAAGGGATTTAGTTTCCATATCTCTCTTGAGGGCTTATTGTCTATGACTAGCTTATGCTCCAACTAGATATTGTAGCCTTTAATCTTGGATAAGACCTCTTCAAATTTGTTTTCCCTTGTATAAATACCATATCCCATGCCTAGTTGATGTTTGTATTTAGTATTGGTGACCTTTTTATCTCAAATATATTTGGTCACTCTATTATTAGGGTTACACATCTTAAGGTCATCTAGCTAGAAAACAAAATAATTTCTATGGATCACCATAAATTCTAGTTGTTTCTAATCCTTGATCAAAATCTTGATAATGTCTAATGGAAAGGGGTGGATCTAAGATTTTTTATTTTTATTTTATATCCCATCCACACCTCAGATGATTTGATATGTAATATCTTGCTCTACCATCTTACTGGGGACATGAATGGGCAATCGGTAAGGTTGAATCATGATTTCTTCTATTCTTATTATAGTGCAATCTAAATAGAACCATACATCCCCCATGGCTTATACTTTATTTTTTATTTGAGGTTGGATTATTGGCATAGGGACACCAATTATTTCCTCATATATTTTTTGGAAAACACTATCATAGATAAATTGCGTTTGATTCCTGTATTTGAATATATGTAATTTACAGTAGTGATGATAGATAGTGGTCTTGCTATTAGGGGACCAATTTCAGATGTTAGGGAAATATACATAGGCCAAAAGTGAATTTAAAAGGTAGGAAATTATAATTAATTTATTAGAGGTCTTTCTCTAGATGGCTATGAATTGTTTAGCAAATAAAAAGCTTATTAGGTCTCTAATTAGAGTAGTTAAGTTCTGCTCCAACATGCAGTGGATGTAAGATACCCAGACTTTGCTTACATAAGTAGTGGAAGGGACAAAAAAGGCTCTATTGAATAATTCAATAGATATCCTAATTCCCTCCCTAAATTAGATAATAGGAACCCCACCATCAAGGGACCTAAAAACATGAGAGCCTTGGATTAACCAAGGTGTGAGGATTAAATATAAGTTTTGGGGTGTTTAACCACTCTCTCAAGGATGGGAGATCAATATGAGGAAAAGGGAGCTTGTAATAAGTTTTTAAGGCCATAGGGGAAATGCATGCAACCTTCATAATGCTTCCATATTTAATGATCCATTCCCCATATATTCTATAATCAATGAAAATAGGATTAAGGAGGTCGATGCAATGTATTATCTCTAGTTTGCCTTTATCATGGTGGAGGCCTACCAACTTAATTAAGACTAGGTTATTGTATCTCTGGTGCACAATGGTATTCCTCTTTTCCTCTTTAGAAATTGGTTTCAATTCTTCCACAAGGATGAATAACTCAGACCAGTTCATGATTCCATGCATGTTTAGGGATGTTAGATCTAGCTCTGTGTCTTTGAAGAACCTTCCCTTAATATCTAAAATTAGGTAAAGTTATGCTTCCATATTCATGTGTTTCCTACCCATCACCATTGATGACACTGAATTAAATTTTTAAGGTCCCCAAAGGTTTCATTAGCATACTTGCTTCAAGGTTCAACTATGCTATTCTGATTACTTTGTGACCAATTGAGCCAACTTGGGTCTTCTTTATAGAGGGTTTAGGGTTTTCAAGATTTAATGGTGTAAATATCCAATTTATTAAACTTATACATGACTTAGATTTGATGGGACCTTATTCTCATGCCCTCTAAACTTTCATGCTTATGAGATCATTGATTTTGATTCTCCATGCTTACATGGAGCCTATGTGGCATGGATCTATCTTTCATGATAATTTTCATAAATTCTAGTTGGAGACTAGCCATTGGCTTTCAAAAGATTTATTTATTGTGATTCGATAATCCAAACCCAAGTTCTTGTGTTCTTATTTGTCCCTTGATCTTTAAGTTTATGGCTATTCCATTGGGCACCTTGGTAAATCTTCACCATGCTGATTACTCCTACTAATTAGTATCTTGGCCATGCATTAGCCATGTCTCAAGTTCATGGAGCCTTTGAAAAGTCTTTAGGCTCATTGAACCATTGGATCAAATCTAGTGGGTGAGCAATCACCATTTATTTTTATAAGGTCCAAGTCATTTAATTGATCATATTTATTAAGTGGGCCTCATCTATTTTTTATCCTTCATATGGTAAGCTACCATGTGTCCTCCTCATGGGGCTCTATGTACCTCTATCAATTACCTTGGCCATGGGTAGGCCACATGTTGAGTTCTCAAAGCCTTTGACAAGTCTTTAGGTTTGATGCACCATTGGATGAAATCCAATGGGTGAATGATTTCCATTAGATATTACAAGATGCACAACTTTTAATCAATCCTATGACTATAAAACTTATACTTAAAATGATGTTCTTAAGGTCCTTTTATGTTAAAGACACAAATTAACTTAGGTTAAGTCATTTTATGCTAAGTCTTTCTACGTAAAAATATAAAGAATTCATTTTAAAGGTTCTTTAGAAATGCCCCCTTTGCTTATGCTTTGAAAAGTTGCCTAGGTTAAATATGATGGGATTGATAATATCAACTAGGTCCTTATAGATGTAAAATGATGGGAGTGAGCTTGTCAAATTTAAGACAATAAAATTACTTTGGTCTAATGACTTAGTGACATGCATTGGGATCTTAAGAATTCTTATGTATCAAATCCCTTGAGGCATCAAGGACCACCGTATCATAATCCAAATGCTTGATAGTGATTGGTCTCCCTTTCGGTGTTGGCTTTGGTTCATACCATTGGATCAAATCCTCTGATTGAATACAAGGCATCATATCTATAAAAGTGCATGAGCTTTAAGTTAAGTTCCAATATGTATAAAGTTTTGGACTAAGGTTTAACCTTTAATATTTTGTTCATGCTTGCAAACACCTAGATATTTCAACCTTAATAAAAACCTAGTTAATCCAAAAGTGCTCTCAAGTTTTAATGGGGAAAATAAGAGGTCCAAGTCTTGATTTTATATTAATGTTTGGTCATGTTAAAGGACATAATCAAAGATTAATATAAAGTTAGACGTAGAATTTATATCATTGAAAGGAAATATAATTTCCCACTGGACTTTTCTCATGGATGTTCAAATTCAAACCCCTAGGGTCTACTACTTAGGAACACTAGCTTTCTCCATAAAAATTGCAACTAATAACCATAAATACAATCATTAGTAGCATTAGTTCATGAAAACTAATCACAACTAGATACATTAAGTCTCATTTTTTTAATGAATTGCCTTTAAATATTAAGAGAGAATAACCCTTTCACATTCAATCTAGAACATAGATGTTTTGAAACATTCACATGGGTCCCCTTTTAGCAAATGAAAAAAAATGGGGTTATGTTGGTTTCAACAAATGATGACTCACAGGGGGAATTTAGAAATATGTTGGAACCCAGGGCTCTAGTTTAGACCTATACATAAGTTATTTTTATCTCATTTTAGCATATACCATCTCCTAAATCAATTCTTGGTTGAAAAAAACCTCTTATGTTTAAAATTTGAACCTAGATATTAAAATAAAAAGATGCAGTGTGTGCTTTGATTCCACTTACTATTTGTCATGAGACTTCAAGAATTAACATCTAGGTTCATATCCTTTTAGACATTGCATTTGAATTTGATCATAATTAAATATTCTCTGAAGAATAAATGCTCTTACTTTATGGGAGGCTTGGGCATTGCTCTACTGCCAGCTTGACATCTATAGCTCGAATAGATATACCTTTGGTTCCACTCATGGCCTTGATCCACTACCAACCAAATGTCCATATCCCAAGTGGAGATTTATTGAATCACCTTTGACTTTGCATCTTTTTATTTAACACTTATTATTTCTTTCTTTTTGTTATTAACAAATTTTGGGAGCTAGGATAGCCAAGTTTAAGGATTTGGTCAAATGTCCTAGCCTTAGGATACTCTCCTTTAGTTGAAAATTTAATCCAAAACAAGGATGTGTTTTAAGTGTAAGCATGAATGTGAATTAACAAACTAAATTCACATTATATATATATATATATATATATATATATATATATATATATATATATATATATATATATATATATATATATATATATATATATATATATATATATATATGATTTTTCTTAAAACCAAGATTTGATTCATAATAAGGTTTGAATCTTTTTGAAACATTTAGCTTTTATACATATTTATCCCAGTACCCTTGGTTGCATCATGATGCTTTATCTCCACCTCATGTTCATTTTTGTAAGATTCATACTAACATTTTTTTATAAATTCTAAATGAATATAATCTATGAAACTTTACTAAAACCAAGGAACACCACAAAGCAGGAAAGATGAAACAAAAAAAAATAAACAACAAGAAACAAATGAACATAAGCTAACAAATATATACAAGCCCATTAAAAAACCAAAGCAAGAAAGGAAACTAAATATCCTACCTACTCTAACCTTAATGATATTATAGATTTATTCCATGAAGACCCCTGGTGGGTCAAAAACAAACTAATGCTTGAGGTATTTCCCATTAGTGGGCAAAGTAAACTCTGATATTTGAAGATATTTCAACTTGAAAGTGTTGCCTAAGATTTTTGAAATTTGGTATGTACTAATCCATAAGGGGGTTAACTTTCCATGTTTGCCTTTAGGTTCTAATGCCTTGTCCCATAAGAGGACTAGTTATCCCTACCTAAACATCTTCACTTTGGACCTTTTATCAAACCATATTTTCATGGTTTATTAGTGCCTACTGAAGTCTAAAAATGCCTTTTCTCTGGCATATTCCATTTGATTGATGTCCAATAGCTTAGAATTAGCATGTTCCTAGCTGTCCTCCATTTATTCTTGCATGAATGTGAATGTAGGAAACTTTAAGGTGATTAGAAAGATAGGCTCCTGACCATTTACCAAAAAAATGGTGAAGCCTTGAGTGCTTGTTTAATCCTAATTATATCTATCCATAATGAAAACTTAAGGGGTTTATGCCATGTTTTGGGTTTATCTTCAATAGATTTTTTGATGGCTTTCATCAGGTTTTCATTTGTATATTTAGAAACACCATTTCCCTAAGGATATTGATTAGAGAAAAACTTATGTGCAATGCCTTGGTCATAAGCTCATTCCATCTATTCAATGGATATGAAGCTAGATGCATTATCACAAACTAAGGAAACTAGGGTTCCAAATATAGTGCAAATATTTTCCTGTAAAAAATTAATCACATCTTTTGTTCTACATTGTCTATTAGCTACTACCTCAATCCAGTTAGTGTAATAGTCCATAGTAGTTAGGACATATTTTTGACCTTTATAAGAATTGGGGTTGATCACTCTTTTGAATTCTAATCCTCATTATGAAAAAGGGTTGTCTACCATCATATATTTTAAAGGCATGGCTACCTTTGGATCTTTTATACTTAATATCTAGCATGAATGACACTCCCTCATATGTTTGTATGCATCTTTGAAAATAGTGGGCCAATAATACCTAGCCCTAAGAATCTTATGGGCTATGGTTCTCCTTGAAGGATGTCTACTTCCCAAATTTTCATGGAAAGTAGACATGATTTGAGAGGCCTCTTCTTTTGACACACATCTTAAGTAGATTCCTTCAAAGTTTTTCCTATAAAGGACTCCATCTTTGATGAGGTAATGGGATTATTTAAGCCTTAAAGATCTTTTATATTCTATGGTGAATCCTAGGGGATAACTACCTTTGATGAGAAGATGCATTAAATATTCATACCATTCAATGGGTTTAAAGTTACATTGATCCACTTGCATGACATGGAGCTTGGGTTAATATTGGAAATAATCTAAAGCAAACCTTGACATTTCACTAATTTGGTAATTTTCATCTCTATATCATACTCTTATGGGATTGCCATCCACTTGCCTCTTCTTTCCCCAAGCTCATTTTGAATCATTACAAGATTTGTGGTTGGGTTAGGTAAAATAACATACACATTTTTTCTAAATAGGTAATGTCTAAACTTTTTTACTGCCTTTACCAAGGCATAGGCTTGATTATCAATGATGGAATAGTTTACCTTTTCATTTTCGAAGTTGGTGCACATGAAAGCTATAGGGTGGTCATTCCCATTAGCCATTTGATTTAGGACAACAACAATGGTGTCGTTAGAAGTAAATGAATATAAGAAAAAATCCTTTGAAAAGTTAGGACTTATCAAGACTGGGGCTTGACTAATTACTCTTTTAATGTTAGCAAATGCTTTATTGGATTCTTCATTCTAAGAAATTTTAGCATCTTTATTAAGCATAACATTTAGAGGTTTGAAAGTATTAACAAAACCTAAAAGAAACTTCCTCATGAAGTTAATATTTCCAAAGAATGACTTTAGTTGTTTTTGGCTATTAGGTAGCCTAATTTTAAAAATGGCCTCCACTCTATTAGGATCTATGGAGATCCCATATTTGGTAATGATATGCCCCAAAAATTTTGCTTTAATGACATATAATATGATTTTATTGGGTTTAAGAGATAGCCCATACTTCTTAAATCTATCAAATACTTATCTCAAATGCATGAAATGTTCTCTATTTTTAAAGAATATTGTGAGATTATACGGCGATGCATTTGTCCACTAGACCCTAGAAAGCATGGTCCATGGCCCTATAAAAAGTTTCCCTTGCATTAATTAATCCAAAAGGCATTCTCTTGTAAGCATGTGTTCCCCATTTAGTAGTAAATGTTTTTTTATCCTATCTTCTAAAGCAACGAGCACTTAGCTATATCTAGAAAATCCATCCAAAAAGGACATCATGGGAGATCTCGAAATAACATAGATAACTTATTTTAGAAAATGTAAGGGGTAATTGTCCTTTTTAAATACTATGTTTAGATTTATAAAATCTATGCATAATCTTATTTCCCCATTATTTTTTTTACTGGGATGAGGTTTAAAATCCAAGTAGAATGCCTAATAAGAAACATGATCCCTGCATCCATTAGTTTCTTGATGTGCTTAAAGATCATGGGTTCTAAAATAGGGTTAACTAGTCTTTGGTTTTATCTAAAGAGTTTTCAACCATCCTAGAGTGGTATAATATGAGCAATAACCCTTAGGTCAAATATTTTTAGATCTTTATAGGACTAAGAAATTACATCTTTATATTTTGTAAGTAGCTATCTAGGTTTTATATTTTCCATTTTAGTGTAAGCCTTCCCTATATTCACCATTTGGGGCTGACCATGTGGGCCAAGGTTTATTGCATGATAGTCTTTACCACTTACCTTGGGTTGCTTAGGTGCTTCATAAATCTTGTCAAGATCAAATAGTATTTCTAATGAGATCATACCTTTGGGTATATTATTCTCAATTAGTTGGATAATTTTACCACTAAGTTCCCTCTAAGGGAAAGTTTCATCAAGTTCATCAATAATGTGAGCTTCAAAAGCTCCATAATTAGTCAAGAAATACATAATTTATTGATCATCATTGAAAACTTGGAAGTGATTTATGTTATCAGGGACTGAGGGACATGGTATAAGCTCAATACTAAGGTTCTAAAAATCATGATTAGGCATGAAATTCACTGTAGTAGAGGTGAGCTAATTAGTAAAAAAATTTCTTCCTTGGGGATAGACAAGATATTGAAGGCATCAAAAGATTCCACCAAGTCCCAAACTTTGAATCTATACCTTTTAAGATAATATAGCTTTCACTAGTACTTATTCCTTAGTTGATTAACTACAAGTTTATAATCTCCATAAAGGAGTTCCTTGACCTTGTGCTTGATGGTAAGCTATAATCCTAGGATGAGAGCCTCATACTCATCCAAATTATTGGTGTAGGGGAATTTCAGCTTAAAATATTCATGGTATTATTTTTATATAGGGTCTATCAATATAATACTAACCCCTAATCTTGATTTGCATTTGGTACCATCAAAATATAAATTCCATAGGCTAGGAATTAGAGGATAGCTATTGGAACTATGTTCCTTTGTAGTTTCTAAAGTGAAAACTCCAAGATTAGAATCTAGAAAGTTTACCCTTTCAATGATAGAATTGTATTCTATTATCATGTGTTTCATTTCTGATTCCCTTTCTAATTTTATCTAATTTGTCACAAATTTACAAGGTAGCCATAAGTGTGAGTAATCAATAGACTTTTAACCATTTAAGGCCTTAGTCTATTATCTACTCAAGAGTAATCAATAATGATTAAGAGTATCCACGACTTGCATGTCAATGAATTGTTGAACCCTTGGTTCACTAGCCAATTACATATGAACATTTAATAACTCCCCAATGTCCTTGGCTCTTGATTTATACAATTGAGTAACCACTCTATCAAGCTTGATTTGTGTTAACCCAAGTTTTTCACATATCCTAATAGGCATGATGTTGGTCAAGGCTTCAAAATCTAAAAGACAATTATGGATATTCTTCCCAAATATCCTAACTATAAGAAAGAAGGGTGAGGAGTCTGCTTTGCTTACTTGCATAATTACATTTGCATTATTGCTCTTAGGGGGCTTGCCAAGATTCTTGGATAAGGATTCCAAGAGTAAGTCTCTTTGTTCTATGATTTGAGTTATCTCATGTAGAGTGATGTTGGCTTTAATATTTTTCATATCTTCCACACTATTGTAACCAATTTTGCTTAAAGGATCAACAATAGGTTTGGAAAAGATTCCTTTGGGAAGTTTAGGATTATTATTTGATACAATGTATAGAGGGGTCCCATAGTTGTTAGGTGGAGTAGAAGTGGTCAATGGTTTTTTTCTCCCTATTTCTTAGAGGATATGTCTTCAAGAACTATTAAAACGCTTGAATATCTTTAGGGATATTCTCAGGCTCATTATCTTCTTAAAAAGGGAATTTAAAAGTTTCTACCATATACACTTGGTCAGATGGTCTAGATTCAAAAAGACCTGTAGTAGCATCTTTTATTGTAACCATTTCAAATGTATCAAGTTCCTCTTAGAAATATTTAAGAGGAACTTTCTAATATTTAATGGAGTCAATTTCATCGTGCTTGGAGGTAGCATGAAATGTACAATAGTCTGGTAAGGCAATATTAATAAGACTAATATTCATAGTCCTTTTGTTAGGTTGTGGAGCTAAAAGCTTCAACTATGTAGATGAAGAGGAGGTTGCTAAAGTTCCAAAAGTAACGACATCGATAGTATGAACGACGTCAGTCATGATGAATGCAAAAGGAAACCGGCATCGGCAAGGAGTCGGCTGACATCGGCAGCACCAGTTAGGTAGGGACTGACGTCAATCGCCTGTGTGTTCCAAAACTGTTCATTGCACGAACAATTAGTTTATTAAACTGAGTGTTTGCATGTAAAGGTTATTTCAAGTCTTGAGCTGCATGGATAATTATAGTAATCTAAGAGTCTAAGTTATTGTTTAAGTCTGGGATCTATTTATAGACCCATTGGCATGTATTTTAATAATGAGATGAAAAGGAAGGCAAGGAAGATCCTTCCATTGTAAGATCATTGAGTTGCAGGTTATTGCAAGCTCATAGGAGATCTACATGTGTAAGTATGGTCTATTGAATTACAAGTTTCAAGTTCATGGGAGATCTACTCAAAGTACTTTAGAGTGCTTGGTACTGGCAGGGTTATTACTGACTGGTTGGAGAGGTGAACACCAATTCTATGTGTGAGTTTTGTGTTGGGACCATTTTTGGTAGGAGAGTGAACTTTTGAAGAACAATTACTATACACTTGAGGTGTGGGAAGCCTCTCTAAGGTGGAAGAGTGTGGCATCTCTTTATTGTATTATTTTTTGTATGAGTATTAATACAAGATAGTGTATTGTCTCTCATATTTTGTGTTATTTGTGAATTCTAGTTACTTGTACTTCTGGATAATTCCACATGTTTAATTGCTTATATTTGGTAATCATATTGTGCTCTTTTTGAGGAGCAAGATCCTAACAAGTGGGATCAGAACAAGTTTGTTTATTCTTGGATTCCATGACAACTGGTATCAGAGCTTTTGGTTGGGATACTAACAGATTGGATTAGATTTGGTTAGTGTGTGTTGATTACAGGTTGCTCACAGGGTTTCTGTTTGAGTGGGAGTAGAGTAATGGCAAAAGATAGTAACCTATGAATGGGGAAGTTTAATGGCAAGAACTATCAATTATGGAGGATGCATATTGAATATTATCTATATCAGAAATATTTGTACTTATCGTTGGGTGGCGTTGATTGCAAGCCCTGGGATATGAAGGATGAAGAATGGGAGGTTCTTGATCGGAAGGCTCTGGGATCTATAAGGTTGAGTCTTGCATCGTCTGTGATTTCCAGCTTATCACATGCTAAGACAATGGTAGAGTTGATGGAATATTTGGCAAATTTATATGAAAAACCCTCAGCTTCGAATAAGGTATTTCTTATGAAGGAATTATTTAATTTGCAAATGTTGGATAGTGGATCTATACATAGTCATCTTAGTGATTTCCATGGTTTGGTAAACCAGTTAATTTTAGTCAATATTGATTTTGATGATGAAATTAAGGCTCTCTTAATCTTATGTTCATTACCTGAAAGTTGGGAGAGTTTGGTAATGGTAGTTTCTAATACTGCGTCTACTTCAAAAATCTTAAAAGTGGATGATGTTGTGAGTGTAATCTTGAATGAAGAGATACGTAGGAAAAGCATAGGTGAATCATCAAGAAATGCTTTGATTATGGAAAGTAGGGGAAGGCAAAGAGAGAAGATAGAGCATGGGAGATCAAGGTCCAAGATAGGCAGGAGATCCAAGTCCAGGTATGGCAGAATAACTTGCTAGAAATGTGGAAAGCAAGGGCACTTAAAGAGAGATTGTAGGTTGGGTGAAGATCAGCATGAAGGACATGAAGAAGAAGCAGATGTTGTAGATTTCATTACACAAGATGCTCTGGTATGTTCTTTGGATAAAGTAGAATCTTGGGTTTTAGATTCTGGTGCCTCTTTTCATGCATCCCCAAATAGGGAATTTTTTCATGAGTATGTCTAGGGAGACTTTGGAGAAATTTGTTTAGGGGATGGTAAGCCTTGTCAGATGGTTGGCAAAGGGAAAGTGAAGCTGAAATTGTAGATAGGTAACACATGGGTGTTGAAGGAAGTCATGCATGTCCCAGTTCTAGAGTGGAATTTGATTTTTGTAAGAAGTTTGGGTGATGAGGGTTGCAAAGTAACTCTCACAGCAGACTCTTGGAAGGTTACCAAGGGTGCACTTGTTATAGCAAGAGGTAAGAAAGTAGGTATGCTTTATCTATCTACTTGTATTACTGATTATCTTATTGGGTTATCTGCCTCAGCTGTAGATTCAAAGATGTGGCTTAATAGGCTTGGTCACATGAATAAGAAGGAGATGCATGTTCTTGAGTCAAAGGGTATGCTTTCAAATTTGAAAAGCATGAATTGAGATTTCTATATGCAGAAGAAGAAGGTGGCATTTCTTGAGGAATCTAATGTTAGTGACAAGAGTAGGAAAGCCTTGGTTTTCAAGAAGGTGACGGACAGAGTTCAGCACAAGGGTTAGAAGAATTCTGAGCAGAGCAAGGTTGATTTGGACAAGGGTTTGATCCAAAAGGAGCTCACGGGTAGAAGTTAGTTCTCACAATAAAAACACAGGGACCGACATCGGTTAGAAAACTGGCATCGGCATCCAGACAGGGACTGATGTCAGTTATGTTTAGCCCGATGTCGGTGACTTAGGGATAGATAAACACTAGCATAAACAAGGGGGAACCGATGTCGGTGATGAGGCAGTCGTAGGGAATCAACATTAGTCAAGTGCAGACTGAGATGTGACCAGAATCGGTCACTGAGATAGATTTTGGGTGGACAGTAAGTTGTCAAGGAGTCTTAAGCACCCATATGGAGGACTTAAAGGGTAGGTAAGCCTCAAATTCATCATTTCCCTTCTTTACACTACTTGTTTCTCATTAATGGTAAAGAACCAAGAAGTTATTAAAGAAGTAGAGTAGGTAGATCCAGGAAATAGTGGGAGCTTGGCATGGATGAAGGATGTGATTCCTTCGAGGAGAACCAAACAAGAGTTTTGGGTGGAGTTGCTAGCTGGAAGAAAGCACTGAGAGATGAATGGATGTTCAGGATAAAGAAGAGTGAGAATGGATACGTGAGACATAAGGCTAGAGTATATGGTCTTGAATAAGCTACAAGGCAATGGAGGTTTGATCATTGTGTTTCTCTTTACCAGGATGGATAATATTAACTACATTATCCTATTACTGTATGATGTGCTTGTTGTAGGGTTACATATACAGGGTGTTGCTGAACTAAAGGTAAAGCTAGTTCAGAATTATGTCATGAGGAATCTGGGAGCAGCAAGATTCTTTGGCATGAGTGTGTTCTAGGGACATGGAAGGTCATATGTTGACTTTGTTTTAGGATGACTATGTGAGACCGGTTAGCACGTTGATGGTTGGATAGTTCATAGAATAGTGTCTTGATTCACATAATGAGGTTAAGTGCATGGTATGTACTAGAGCTAAGTTTTCCCAAGTAGTGGGAGTTGTCACAACTTTGGAGCCAATCTGAGAAAGAAGCATTGGAGGGCAGTTCAATGGATTCTTAGATGGACCAGTAGCAGGTGCACATGTTATGTAGGGTCAAGTTATTTTGTACATAGGTTTGTAGATGTGGATGTGGCAGGTGATTTGGATGACAGGAGTTGCACCACAGGATTTGTGGTGGTTGGTCTTCAAGAGTGATCTTGAAGAGGGATACAAATCCAAGGGAACAAACTAGATGATGTATAGGTATAGGTACAAGTTGTAGTTGTTTATCTCCAAGTGGGAGATTGTTAGGTTATGGAGCTAAAATATTCAACTATGCAGATGAAGAGGAGGTTTCTAAAGTTCCAAAAGTACCGGCATCGGCAGTATGACCAACATCGGTCATGATGAATGCAGAAGGCAATTGGCATCGACAGGGAGTTAGCTGATGTCAGCAGCACCAATTAGGTAGGGACCAATGTCGGTCACCTGTGTTCCAAAACTATTCGTTGCATGAACAGTTAGTTTGTTGAACTAAGTGTTTTCAAGTAAAGGCTATTTTGAGTCTTGAGATGCATGGATAATTATAGTAATCTAAGAGTCTAAGTTATTGTTTAAGTCTGGGATCTATTTATAGACCCATTGGGATGTATTGTAATAATGAGCTGAAAAAGAAGGCAAGGAAGATCCTTCCATTATAAGATCATTGAGTTGTAGGTTGTTGCAAGCTCATAGGAGATCTACGTGTGTAAGTATGGCCTATTGAATTGCAGGTTGTAGGTTCATGGGAGATCTACTTGAAGTACTTTAGAGTGCTTGGTACTGGCAGGGTTATTACTGACTGGTTGGAGAGGTGAACACCAATTTTGTGTGTGAGTTGTGTGTTGGGACCATTTTTGGTAGGAGAGTGAACTTTTGAAGAAGAATTATTGTACACTTGAGGTGTGGGAAGCCTTTATAAGGTTGAAGAGTGTGGCGTCTCTTTATTGTATTCTTTTCTATATGAGTATTAATACAAGATAGTGTATTGTCTCTCGTATTTTGTGCTATTTGTGAATTCTAGTTACTTGTACTTTTGGATAATTTTGCATGTTTAATTGCTTGTATTTGGTAATCATATTGTGCTCTTTCTGAGGAGTAAGATCCTAACAAGTGGGATCAGAACAAGTTTGTTTGTTCTTGGATTCCCCGATACCTTTTTCTAGAGGAAGGCTCATTAACTTTGTTATTTTAGAAACTATCATTTTGAAATCTATTTTATAGGCCTATTAAACTTTTACAAAGTGAAGTTCCTTATAGAGTTGTCATTAACATTACCAACTTGCTTTTGTAATTGCAAAAAGTCTGTGTTGAGCTTCTAGACCATTTTTAATATAGATTAATTCTCATTCTTTGGAGTCTCAAAATTTTTACCTTGGCTATTGTTAATACCATTGATAGGCACTAAAGCCTTTTGGTCATTAATATGAGATCCATTGGTAACTTGATGGCTCAAGAAACCTAGGTTTTGATTAAGGGAAACATGGCTAGTAGGTAATACATTCAATGTAGGGAGTTAGTTTAATGTTGGAGTATTTTGGTTATTATTTGGGAAAAGGTTTAATGCAAGCATTTAAGGATTAAAATTAGGGACATAATAATCCATCTATCATAGGGGCTGCATTTGGTCATTAATAACCACTACTTCAGAATAAGCTTGATTCAATGTGATGATAATTGGGATAGATATTTTAAGAAATATAGAAGTCATGGGGTCAACAACATATTTGCAAACCTCCAAAGCTAGAGCTTCATTAGGTTTATATATATCCATGGTATGACTAAACATATTTTGGAACCTAGCATTAAAATACCTAATAGGTTCACTTTTATCTCTCTTAATAGTTGTGAATTGATGATAGATGGCACATGGGCTTATGATCTTTCCAAATTGACCAATATAGTGTCAAAGTTATTCCATGAGATAATATAATTGTTAGTTAAATTAAGGAACCATTCATATGAAACATATTTTAATGTAAATGGGAACAACATACATGCTACATCTTCATGAATAACATTTAAAAATATTAATCTATCTTTGAAATAGTTAACATGGTCCTCCATAGTTACAATACCAACTGGACAAATACTGGGAAATATTTTTCAAGATTACGTGGTATGTCATGAAGCACACTTGGTATATATAGTGGGGGATATTCTAAGACATATCATATTTAAATGATGATAAAACACAATAATCCCTTACAAGGGTGAAGATGGTAGAGACTTAGAATGCCAATGCCTTCCTCTATCTTTCCTAGTTCTTCTATGGATTTTTAGCTCAAGCAATTGTTCTTTAGTCTCTGAATTTGATCTAGTCTTGATCCTTAGTAATTCTAGCTTGAGGATTAAGGATCCTATTTAAAATATAATGAGTAAAGTTATATCTTCATAGATAATCAACAATCAACTTGTATAGTAAGATTAATTTGCAAGGATTTGCTCGTAATAGGACAAAGGAAATCAATCTTTGACTAAACAAGCTCAAAGATGTGTTGAATTATGTAAAGATGACTACTCTTTACAACTTATGACTCAAAACAACTTTTAATTGATAAATAATTGTCAATTATTAGCACTAGAAGCTGTATTTAGTAGAATTAAGTATATGTATTCAAAGAATATCACTCTTTATCTGAGTAAACCTAAAGACCAATATAAAACTATGAAGGTCACCAATATTTACACAATTTATGCTAAAATAAATACAATCATGTAAAATATAGAGTGATATTTGACCAAATACACCAAAACTATCAAAGATCTTTAAAGATTTCAGGCCCTCCTTCTAACACTAGCAGAGCTTCCTCTTGTTGATGCTTCTAAATGTACCACAGGTGCTCCTCAATGTTGATAAACACTTCTCATTTTAGGATTTGCAAAATCCAAGGCATGAGTTGCATTTTATGACAATTCAGTGATGTATGTGGTGGAATAGAAGCAGAGTATGAGAATTATCCACAATATTTGTTTAGTTTAGTGGTTGGGAGACACCAGGGTCTAAATATTTGGATCTTTATGAATTTGATGATTTCTAGATTATTCTAAATGAATATTAATAATCATCTTTAAACTAAAGTGAGTTTTGATAAAAATAAGAAAAAGGAAGGGTAAGGTATAAAGGAAATATGATTGCAAATTCTCATCTCAAATATTATGACAAAATTCCAATTACTTTGTGCACACATGAACCAATTTATGTTATAAAATAACATGAACTCAGATTACATCACAAATCAAGATAAAATTAGAGGAAATATAAAAATCATAAGTAAGAACCAAGTTTACTTTAAATGTTTGCTACTATGGTCTGAATAGCCTAAGCACATCCAAATGTAGAGAAAAGTAAAATGAAATATACTTGAGATATTTATAGTTATTCTAGAATTAACACAAATCAATAGGCTGATGATATATAATGTGACATAAAGTATGAAGAATCCTTCATACTTAAGATGATAACATGCAATTGAGAGACAACATTGACATTTGACAAACTATCCAGATAATCTTTTCAAATTTCCTTAGTTATATTAAATTCTCCTAGTATAAAATTGTATAAAATATCTCTCTCACAAAATGGTGATCATGTACCTATTTATAGGAAACATAGGTGGTTCACAGGCTAAATTTTTCAAGATATCCACATGCAAGATAAGGACAACTATCCTTAATAAAGATATTACAATGTATATGACTTACTACATCAAAATTAACAAAAGTAAACCATATATGCTAATAGGCTAACATATATTTGTTATAAAGGGATATTTTTTATAAATTACATTAGTAGTGAGCCCCTCAATTAGCCCTATCTAAGGACTTATTTCACCTTGGTGTATTTCACTTTGATTATCTCAAAATCCACTACAAGTTTCATTAGGCAAACCTCCTCTGTATTTACTAATGTGTCAAATTCCTTGTCAACCTTAGCCATGGGTTCCTTGATACATTATGCTTTCTTTATTTGCTTCCCTAAAGTAAGGATGGTGTCAAGGATATTATCTTTATCCTTGATAGAATGGCCTTGATTGTAATTAATTCCCTAAATGTGGACACCAACTCTTTGCTTTAATTTTCCATCACTAATCAAGTCCATAGTAATGGTTTGAGAAGGGTTGTCTAATAGGTTCCCCAAAATTTTCTTTATTTTGGTTACCAAGTCCTTATTTTCCTTGATGAAGTTGTCAACATTAATACACTAGGTGATCAATTCTTATTGCTTATCCATCAAACTACCATGAGGATATCTAAATGTCTAAGCTTGATGATCTTGAAGTCAAGGGCCTGCTTTATCTTATGCACCTTTATGAGTTCTATCATCTGAGCTCAAGAATCCTGCCAATGGGTGAATAAGGTTTTTGCCATCTCAGTTTTATGTTTTAAAGCACTTAATCTAAGCTTAATGTTCTTTAAATTCTTAAATATATCTAGAAAATATTTATTCTGTACTTATAATATGTCCTCAATAATTGAGAGTAGGACCTAAGCTTCCAAATATTTCTTCTCCTTCTCCAAGTTGAGGATCCTTTACATCATTCCTTGGATTTTAGCCATAATCATTGCTAGTTGTGCCAACATCAAACTAGTTAAATCCCCTTGATGGATTGGATGATCCCCTACTGCCTATCCTTGAAAAGGAGTTAAGCCCATAAGAGGTTCCACCTTGTAAAAGGTGAACTCCTCAGTTCCAATAGTGGCCTTCTTTGTCATTATTCTCTCCAAACCTGACATTTCTAGACTAAAATTCACTATTGTGTTAGACTCCTTAAATTATGGTTGCTCAGGAACTTCTACATTTGAACTCCTAGAGTCCCTTGGGGTGTCAATTATATATCTTTCTTTGTCATGAAGGATTTGGATATTTCTCTTTGTATGTCTATTTATAATGTCTTGGATCCATGGCTTGACATTATCCTACACATATATGCCAAATTGGGTTAAGGCCCATGATGGAGAGGGAGATGTTATTTTTTGTAACTTCACATAAAAATACTAGTTAGGAATGGTTGGTCCATAAATAGGGTTCTCTACACTAAAGAGGTTAAATTCACTAGTAGGGTGAGTGAAGATTAACCTAGGATTATTTTTAGGTGTTAGGGGCACCAAGGCCAATTCTAATTGTCTCTTTCCTCCATCTAGTGGGATCAAATCCTTCCTTATTACATCAGAGGAATCCTTGCCCCTATCAGAATCATAGGCAACTATAATGTCAATAAGGGCACTCTCCATTATTTATCATACCTCTAGGTTAATCATGCTAATGGTTTATACTAGGGAAGGAGGCCTCTATGAGGATTCCTAGGGTCAAGGACCTTCACTAGGTATATGATGTATCTTTATATCTTTAACCACAACTTTAACTTTTCTTTTTATATCCTTATGTTGCCCAACCTGGGGTGGTTTTGTTAATTCTACTCATTAAGGCTTAAAAGATTATCCTCTAATAGGTGGCTCTTGATGAATAGTCCTAGATTGTCCTAGTAACAAGTGATAATTCAAGGGATGTAGTTTCCATATCTCTCCTAAGGTCTTATTATCTCTAACCATCTTATGCTCCAACTAGATATGATAGTCATTGATCCTAGATAAGACCTCTTCAAAGTTATTTTCCATTGTATAAATACAATCTTCCATACCTTTTTGATGTTTGTATTTAATCTTGGGGAGATTTATATCTTATATGTGGTTGGACACTCAATTATTAGGGTCCCACGTCTTAAGGTCATCTAGCTAGAAATTAGAAGAATTTCTGTGGATCACCGTAATTTTTAGTTGTTTCTAATCCTTGACCACAATCTTACCAATGTCCAATGGAAATGGGTGGAGATAAGATTTCTTATTTTTTTTGCATATCCCATCCACACCTTGGATGATTTGATAGGCAATCTCTTACTCTATCATCTTACTAGGGACATGAATGGGAAATTGGTAGGGTTGAATCATGATTCCTTCGATTCTTATTATAGTGTAATCTGAATAGAACCATACATCCACGATGGATTATACATGCTTTCTAATTTGAGGGTGGATTCTTAACATAAGGACACCAATTATTACCTCATAGGTAGTTGGGAAAACACCATCATAGATAAATTGCATGTGGTTCATGTATTTAAATATATGCAATTTAGAGTAGTGGTAAGAGATAGTGGTCCTACCATTAGGGGACCAATTTTAGATGCCAAGGAAATATAAATAGGCTAAAATTGAATCCAAAAGGTAGGCCATCATAAATAATTACTTATATGTCTTTATGTTGATGTCTATGAGTTATTTAGTAAAGAGAAAGCTTATTAGGTCTCTAATGGGAGGATTTAAGTTCTACTCCAACATACAGTAGATGTAAGATACCTAGACTTTGCTTATATAAGTAGTAGAAGGGGCACCAAAGGCTTTATTCGGTAAGGTCATAGCTATCCTAAATCCCTCCATAAATTAGACAATATGAATCCCACCATCAAGGGACCAAAAAATATGGGAGCCTTAGATTAACTAAGGTGTGAGGACTGAATCTAGGTTTTGGGTGTTTATCCACTCTCTCAAGGATGGGAGATCAATATGAGGCAAAAGGATCTTGTAATAAGTTTTTAAGGCCATAGGAGAAATTCATGAAACATTCTTAGTAATTCCCTATAGAATGATCCATTACCCATATATTTTGTAATCAATGAAAATGGGAGCAAGGAAGTTGATATAATGCATTACCTCTGGTTTGGTTGTAACATGGTGGAGGCCTACCAGCTAAATTGAGACTAGGACATTGTATCTCTTGTGTATAGTGGCATTACTCTTTTCCTCTTAGGAAATTAGTTAAAACTCCTCCACAAGGAAGAATAACTTGAACCAGTTCCTGATTCCATACATGTTTAGGGATGTTAGGTCAAGTTTTGTCTTTGAAGATCCTTCCCTCACTATTTTAAGTTAGGTAAAGTTTTTCTTCCATCTTAATCTATTGCCTACCTAAAACCATTGATGACATTGAATTAAATTTTCAAGGTTTCTGAAGGTTTCACTAGGGTACTTACTTCAAGGTTTAATTATGTTATTGTGATTTCTTTATGACCAATTGAGCTGACTGAAGTCTTCTTTATAGAAGGTTTAGGGTTTTTGATCTTTAATGGTGGAAATATATAATTTATTAATCTTATACATGCCTTAGATTTTATGGGACCTTATTATCATGCCCTATATAATTTCAGGCTTAGGATATCTTTCATTTTGATTATCCATGCTTATGTGGAACTTATGTGGTGTGGCTTTGTGCCTTGTATGACAATTTTCATAAATACTAGTTGGAGACTAGTTGTTGGCTTACAATTTCTTTCTTTATTTTTCTCTAATAATCCAAATATAAGTTATCATGTTCTTATTGGTCACTTTATATTTAATTTCATGGATATGCCACTTGGCACCCTAACAAATCTTCCCCATTCTACTTACTCCTGTTAGTTGTTATCCTGGTCATGAGTTAACCACATGTTGAGTCTGTGGAACCTTTGAAAAGTCTTTGAGTTCATCACACAATTGGATCAAGTCTAGTGGGTGAGTGATTTCAATTGATTTTTACAAGGTATAAGTCATTTAATTAATCATATTTATTAAGTGGGTCTCATCTTATTTTCATCCTTCAAATGGAAAGCTACCACACATCCTCCTCATGAGGCTCTATGTACCTCTATCAGTTACCCTAACTATGAGTAGGCCATGTGTCATGTTTTCAAATCCTTTGAAAAGTATTTAAGTTTTATGTACTATTGGATCAAATCCAACATGTGAGCGATCACCATTGGATCCTTCAAGATGCACACCTTTTAATCAATCATATGTCTATATAAACTTAGACTTAAAATGATGTTCCTAAAGTCCTTTTATGTTAAGAAACACAAATTAAATTAGGTTAAGGCCTTTTATTCTAATTCATTTTATGTAAAAATTTTAGGAATTCCTTTGAAATGGTCTTTATAAATGCCCCTTTTCTTAGGCTTTGAAAAGTTTTATGGGTTAAATTTGATAGGATCGGTAACGTTAACTATGTCCTCACAGACATAAAATGATGGGAGAAATCTTGTCAAAATTAAGACAATCGAATTACTTCATTCTAATGATAGAGTGACATGCATCAATCTCTCAAGAATTCTTAGGGATTTTGGGTTGATGTTTTCCATCAACTCAAATCCCTTCAGGTAGCGAGGACCACTGGATCATAAAATGAATGATTCATAGTATTTGGTCTCCCATTCAATGTCAGCTTTGGTTCACATCGTTGGATCAAATCCTTTGATTAAATGTGAGGCATTAGATCTAAAAAAGTGAATAAGATTTAAGTTAAGGCCCAATATGTATAAAGTTTTAGACTAAAGTTTTAACCTTTAAATTTTTTTTTTGTGCTTACAAATACCAAGATATTTAAACCTTAATAAAATAATAGTTAATCTAGAAAGACTCTTAAGTTTTAAAGGGGAAAATAAGAGGTCCAAGTCTTGATTTTATATTAATGTTTGGTCATGTTAAAAAACATAACAGAAGTTTAATATAAATTTAGACTTATATTTTATATAATTGAAAGGAAATTTAATTTCATGCTAAAATTTTCCCATGGATGTTCAAATTCAAACCCCTAGGGTCTATTACTTATGAACCCTAGCTTTCTCCATAGAACCTAAAACTAATCACCTCAAAGACAATCATTATCAACATTAGTTCATGAAATATAATCACAACTAGATACATTGAGGCTCCTTTTTTACTGAATTGCCTTTAAATATCAAGAGAGAATAACCATTTCACATTAAATCTAGAACATATATGTTTTGAGACATTCACAAGGGTCCCATTTTAGCAAAAACAAAAAATGGGGGTATGTTGATCTCAACATAAGGCTAGTTTTATAGAAAATTCTTGGTTATTACAATGTGGGAATGAGTCTAAGGTTAAGGTTAATAGATTTCTTGTTAATGGTTATTTATTTTTATGTAATACCACTAAGGCCATACTACATGGTAATAGTAGTGAATTGGTCTCTAAGAATAATGCCAAAATTAATTATTTCCTTAAAAAGGTTGAGTGTTTAGATGATTTGGGAAACTAAACCCAAATATAAGGAATTAAGAAGGAGTTGAGACTTAGGAAAATTTAATCCATTCAATTAAATAATGTTTAATGGAATGGATGTCAAGAATTCCTAGTCAAAATGGATGAAATTGGTGAAGCAAAGGAACCCACTTTTGAAGACTATCCTTTTATACAAGAAGTTTGGGATTTTTTTCTAGAAGATTTACCAAGGATACCTCCCAAAATGGAATTTTACTTCACCATTGACAACATTCTAGGGTCAAAAATATATTATAAGGAACCATATAGGATGAAAAAAATGAGTTTATTGAGTTGAAGGCACAACTTCAAGAGATGTTTCCCAAGGGTTTGATTAGACCAAGTATTTCAACTTGAGGTTCATTTGTAGTCTTTATCAAGAATAAAGATAGAGCCTTTCATATATGAATTGAATGAAACATGCTTAATAATGAAAATATTAAGAATATGTATTCATTACCTCACATTGATGACTTTTTTGATCAAAACCATGGTGTAACAATATTTTTAAAGATTAATATTCATGTTGGGTACCATTAGATTATAATGCGAGAGGAATATATTATGAAAACAAATTCAAACACTCATTATTGGAATTAAAATTTCATAGTACATAATTTTGGATTAACAAATGCACCAATGACATTCATGAATCTCATGAAAAATGTGTTCAAAGACTATATTGGTTAGTTATGGCCAGTCTTTTTAGATGATATTATAATCTATTCAAACAGTTAATAAGAGTATGTTGAGAACATGAGTTTAGGTTTGTAATAGTTGTATAATCATAAACTCTTTATAAATTTGTCCAAGTGTGTTTTATTTCAAATAAGAGTATGATACTTGGGGCACATTATCTCAATAGAGGGAATTTTAGTGGATCTATCTAGTATTAGAGACATTATAAGATAACCAATGACCAAAAATGTGCATCAGTTACATAGTTTTATGGGTTTAGAAGGGTAGTAAAATAATTTTATACCAAATTTATCCAAGATAACTAATTATATTACCTCTCTTAAGTGAAAAGAGTATAATTTTGTGTGGTTTGAAAAGTGTAAATAATCCTTTTAGCTTCATAATCAAAGGCTTACTTTAAGACTAGTGTTATGGATTATGGATTTTAATGGATATTTTTTAGTTATAATATATGCTTTAGTATATGGTTTAGGAGGAGTTATTATTTAGGATGGTTCAGTTGTGGTATATAAATCTAAGAAACTAAAGACTTATGAAATAAATCATGCTCATCATGACCTAAAAATCACTATCATAGTTCATGATTTACATGTTTGGAGGCATTATTTTTTGGGTATGCCTTTTAAACAAAATATTGGTAACTTGGGTCTTAAGCATATGTTTACCAAGCCTAACCTTAATCCTCATAAGAGGTAGTGGTTAGAGTTTCTATCACATTATGATTTCAAAATTAACTACATTAACAAAAAAGATAATATAGTTGAGATGACCTTACTAATAGAAGGTGCATTGTGTATTTGGCCATAATAATAAGTAATTTTTAAGATTAGGTAGAAAATATCTCAACTGGAGATGAATTCTATGAATAGGTTAAGAAAGATTTGGGTGAAAATTATCAAAACCATAGATACTAAGGTTTATAATTTGAGAATGATGGACTCTTGAGGTAAAATGGTAGAAGATATGTTCTTAGAAGGGAAACTCTAAGGAATATTATACTAAGGGAATTACAAAATTATCCTTATTCATGGCATCATGGAGTGACTAAGCTTCTAAAAGAGTTAAAACCATTATATTTTTGGAAGGGAATCAATAAATATGCAATTGATTTTGTGTCTATATTCTTGGAGTGTCAACATGTCAAGGATGAACATGTTCATCCTAATATGTTATTATACCAATATTCCATACCTAAATGAAAGTGGCATGTTATTATCATGGAGTTTATGTAAGGTTTTTGTATGTCTATAAAAATTCAAGACATGATCTTGGTAGTTGTGGATAAACTCACCATATTTTCTCAATTGAAATAATTATATAGATTACATGGGTTTTTGGATAATATTATTTTAGATAGGGACCTTAAGATGACTTATAGGTTTCTCCAAAATCTCAATTTAGCTTTGGGAACATAGTTGGACTTTAGTACAACTTACCATCAAGAAACATATGGGAAAATAGAGAGAATAAATTAGATCTTGGAAGATATTTTGAGTATGTGTTTCATGGACCAACAATGAAAATGGGAGGAATACCCACCATTGGTATAATTTGATCATAAAAACTCATACCAATTAGCTATTAAAATGATTACTTTTGAGGAATTATATGGTAATAGGTGTATAACACCAATCAGTTGGGATAAAGTGTAAGATAAAGAGGCCTTTGGGATTGGCATGCTTGTATAAATGGAAGAGAAAATAAAATTATTAAGGTAAAAATTTGTTTAATCCAATGATAGTCATAAAATTAATGATGATCTAAAAAGGATATCATGATAGTTCTCAATTGGAGATAAAGTTGTTCTATGGGTCAAACCCCAAAAGAGTGAAATAAAGTTTTGGAAATAAGTTAAGTTATCGCCAAGAATTTGGTAGCATTTTAGGTTATATAAGTTATCAACATGTATCATATAGACTTGATTCACCACAATATTTAGATTAAATAAAAAATGTTTTTCATGTATCATATCTTAATAAGTATATTGTTTATCCTAGACATGTTTTGGATTGGAATGCATTATAGCTTCAAGATCTAAGGGTGGTAATAGTAGAACAAAAATGAATAATTAAAACTCACTGGATTAGCTTATGTAATATAGAAATATCTAAGTGAAAGGTCTAGTAGGACTAATATTCTAATGATAGTGATACATGGGAGGAGTATCCAGGGATTCTTGAGGCTATTTCCTCATTATTTAATAATATTTATATTGAACATTATTTATATTTCTATTGAGTAATATTTTTATTTCCAATACTATTGTTAAATTAAATGTAACTGGGATGATGACCTATTTTAGGGGGAAGGATTTCACATTTTGTGCTACTGTTACAAAATTGTTTAGGAATTAATAGTGGGTTATGAGACTATTGATTTATGGTTTTGATTTATGTATGATTTATATACATGCATGCTATATGATTGCCAATTATATGGTTTATTTTCATGATTAGTACCTTGATGGATAGTTATTACATATATTTTATTATGCTTTATGATCACAATGATTGATTTAATTTGTAAATTATTTACATTCAATAGTTTATTTATGATTATATTCTTATTATTATGATTTCATACTAACTACCCATTTGTTTGATTGAGATAGTTTCAAGACTATCCCACCCTCAGAAGCAGTATAGAGGGAGAGTATCATTAGAGGGGCTATAAATAACTCATTTTTGAGTTGAGAGACTCTATCAAACCCATGAACACACCACATTTAGTTACTTGAATAAAATGAATAATGCACGCATTGGTTGGTTGACAATAAATGAGTCTTATTGCTTTGTTGATTTCATCATGAGTCATGATTTGCATATGTATTTTAAATTTATTATAAAACCTATTGTGTTGTGTCGATATTCATTTCATTATGAGTTAAAAATTCATGGGTGCATTGATCTTCATTTTTTTTGTGAGTCTCATTTATTTGGTCACATTATGTTTTTCATGACAACATAGCAATTATATTGATCATGTTAGGTTTATTTATTGATCTTATTTAACTATTCTTTGATAAATATTGATCGTGTTTCTAATTATCAAAATATTTAATGTTTTTTATCTTCCTTATTTTCTTGACTATCTTGATTTGGTTACTATTTGCCCATTTTTAGAGATATTGCATAGAGGTGTAAAAAAAGCAAAATGTTCCCAAAATAATTTGATTTAAATAGGACTTTGAAGCTTTAGATATTTTGGAAATTTGCATACATTGAGTTTTGATTTTTTTAATTTCATGAGTTAATTATATGATATCATTATTATGGTCATATGCTTCCAAGTGAAAAGGTAAATGAGAGATTATGGTTTTTATGTATTATTTTGTAATAATAATTTATATTTTACTCAACATTGGAGGAGATGAGGTTTTTGGTCTAATTCCATACCATATATGAATCTCTTTACTGTGAGTTGAACAAAATAAATGGAAAGGTGCATTGATGAAGGGAAGTTGTACAATGGGTAACATACATAATAGTAGGAGATCTTACAATACATTAAAATCTTCAAAGGATGGTGGAAAGAGAATAAAAAAGAGAAGTAATGGAATTAAAATAATGGAAAATAAAAGAGGTCTCAAAATTTTCAAGAGAAAGGTGTTTATCATTTCACCTATTTAACAGAAAAAGTATTATGTATCTAGCTTAGTTTTTCCTTTCATTGTTTACATATTTAGAATGGAAAAAGGAAAAATAAATATTTTGGGGTCTAATAAGAGTTTG